>MU226012.1:723006-742989 GCA_018584345.1 Thuja plicata | reverse complement strand
TTAATTATAATGTGCAACCTAGCTTTTTTAGGCTTTAGGGTTTTGTTCACCTTTATAGGTTGAACCTTGTAAATCTTTTTTTCAATTAACTCGGATCATAATTTTGCTCTCATTTTTTAGTAACTTCCGAGTTCTGCCTTTTGCTTCTTTCTGCTTCTCTCCCGTAACAGGTTATTTACATGCAGGTATTCTTGGCGTTCTGTGGATTTGTATCTCTCAAATCCTACAGAGGACTCTTGGTTGCGAATGCTTAGGTTGGATTTTTTCTGGTCTTTTCTCTGTTTTCGGTTGCTTGCTGATTGTTTGCTTGTAGCTTTTGTTTTAGGTTGTGGAAGCTTGCTGGTTATTCCCATGTTTGTTTTGGGGGCTCTTTTGCCTTTGGTTTTCTGGTGTTTTCAATTTCCTATCTTTGACAACGTCTTGGTTGTGGGCTCCAGATCCATTCAAAATTTGATTGTAAAGGGTTTTGAGTCCCTTCAAAACTTGCTTTTGCCTTATTAAAAAAGTATGTAGTTTGAGGACATTTTTCCAAATGTAATATTGACAAACATTGCGCGATGAGAGGGAGAGGTGAGAAAGGCAGAGACTCAAGACCTAGGGTTTCTGCTTGTCGTAGGGGCCCCTTTGGGACAGGCTTAGAGGGTGATGAATCAGATGACAAGACAAATGGGAATGATGTAGATGCAAACGGTGTTGTGGGGGTTATTGAAGGATTCGATGGGGGGCGATGCAGGAGGGAAGATTTGGCTTCTCTAGGTGTGGAGTGACCATCTGGACAAAGGTGATTTGGTGTTTGGCTCTTTTATGATCTGTCTTCTTTATGTGGGTTGTAGTTTCTCTCAGCTTTGGGCCTTTTTTGTGATGTAATGGTACAAAGTAGATGGTCTTCTATTGAGCCCCTGGATTATTTTGTCTTATATGTCACAGTTGATGCCGCTTGGTGGGCTTGTTCTGATGCCATCTTTTTTCTTGATGGTTTGCCTTGGGCTGGTGAAACAATTGTGGTGGGTTTTGACATTTCCTTATATGAGGCTCTTTCTGTGGGTGAGTGTGGCAAGAATCTGGTTTCTTTTTGATGAGCCACAGAGTTATTTTGATTCATCTTATGCGGTTGTAGCCGTGAGGCTTTCTTTAGTTAAATTGTGTTTTGCTTCAATCTCCTTGGAGAGGTCTATCTCTTCTGGTTGTGTCTCTTCCCTGCACATGGATAGTTTCCCTGGCTAGTGTGGTTCCAATTCCTCTGATGGCTTTGGTCCTTTGTTCGGCGAGGTTGCTTCCTTGCTCTCGTTTTCTGATGCAAGTTTCTTTGTTGGCTGCGAGCTTAGCTCGGGTCTTGAGGTGGAAAGGAGATCTCTTCGTTCTTTAGTTTTTCTGTTTGTAGCCACTTGGATGCTGAAAATTTTCAATGGGTCGCTTTGGCTTCTGACTGTTTTTGGTTAAGGAGGCTTTTATGTTTTGGGGGTGCTCAATCCCTAGACGGAGTCTGGTGCGTCTCTTTCTAGATGCTTTGGTGGACTCTAATGGGCACTCTTCCGCTTCTTCCTTTGGAGACTTCTATAGAGGTGAAGCCTTCCCTTGTTTTTATGAGGTTCCTTTTTGCAGTTCATTGTTTGGCAGGGCTCTTTTTGTTGTTGTGTCCTTTGTTCTCATTTCCTATTGAGGTGGATCCGTCATCTATGGAGATGGTGATGTGTATTGAGGGTGAGGTTGACTGTGGCACATAGTGACTTTCTCTTGCAGTTGATTGTTGGAAAGAGGGGTGGCTTTGAAAGTGTTTTTCGAGGAGGACAACTCTTTCTTCAAACTATCTTATAGAGGTAAGATCCCCTTCTATTGAGGTAGAGGGGAGTTTTATTGGGGGAGTGCTTCTGTTCTTTTGGGCAACAAAGTTAAAACCTTATCTTCTAGTTGGTTTTTTCTTGTATTATCTCTTGATGTGGCTAGTTTCTAGTTGGGGATTCTATCATATCTTTGTTATGGTTTTGGGAGCCATTTTAAAACTCAGGTGGTTTTGGGAGCTAGGTCAAAACCCAATTTGGTTTGGGGTACCTCTCAAAACCCCATAGTTTTTGTTGACTCTTTGATGATCTATCTTTTGTGGTAGTCTCTGATGATGGTTTTGGGGCCCATGTCAAAACCCTATATTATGGTTTGGGGAGCCTTCAAAACCCCATGGATCTCCTTGCTCAGGAGACTGACTCTTTGGTGTAGGTCTTCGACCTCATGTGTTGGGTTCTTGGGGGCAGTTGGTGCTTTGTTTGTCATGTGATATTTTGTGGCTGTCTGTTTGCTGGCTTTGGGCTATTGGTTTGCAAATGCTCTATCTGTTGCAACTTTACTTCTTAGTGGGGTTCTAGATCCCCCTCAAAATATGCTTGTAAGGGGTTTCAGGTCCCCTCAAAACCTAATTTTTCCTTAATAAAAACCGTGTAGTTTGAGGACAAAACAATAGTGTCACCTTACGAGTAGCTCATGATACAAGTGACATTTCCTTATAGCACTCAAAATTTTGTCCAAATTTAGTAGAGCTTTGTTACCAAGATTTCTAATACCCAATATATGGTAACCAAAAGCCACACCAACATTTTCTATGTAAGGTCTTATAAAAACTAATTATTGTTAATCAATGTGTCACAGTTCTCATTTCAAAAAAGTCTTAGTTTCAATGAGAGCACCAATTATTATGAATAAAGAGAGTTATTAGAAATGTAAAGGAAACTACTATTGTAGTTGACAATTGATTACCAAATCATTAGATATACATCCTATACTTGTAAAATTGAGTGCTTTATTAAAATTTTATCCATATGTTAGAAACCTATCCAATGCTATGATAGTGTATAAATCATATTAATGTCATTCACATAAACATGTTTGTGGCTATTAAAGAGGGAAAAATATTAATAAGTTCCAAAGTAGTTTTGAATGAAATTTGCCCCAAGTGTAGTTTATGGCATCCGATCAAATTGTGATATTGCTATCAGGATTCAATTATGTATTTTTTATGTAAAACTCATTGACCCATGTTTTATGAGTAGTGGTTGAGAAGAACCCATCTCTCATGAGAATGAATGGAACACTTAGCACTCATTGCATCTAGGTGATGCTCATAGAGGTGAAGCATTGAGACTTCTCAGGAGGTCACCCATCCTCGTACTTCTCCAACTCAAGTGCACTTTACCACAAGGTTTCCTCCAAGGTTAAGCCCACTTTACTTGGACGAAACGACATGGTTAAGTGCACTGGAGTTGGAGTAGTATTGGGATGGGTGACCTCCCAAGAAGTCTTGGTTCTTCACCTCTGTGAGCATCACCTAGATGCAATGAGTGCTAAGTGTTCCATTCATTCTCATGAGAGATGGGTTCTTGTGAACCACTAGTAATGAAAAATGGGTCAATGAGTTTGACTCAAAAACTACATAGTTGAATCTTGATAGCAATATCACAATTTGACTTGATGTGGAAAGTATCTCCTACTTATCAATCCAATCAAATTATCATGTCATTTGTGGGAACATTTAAACTAAAAAGCATTGCAAAACCTTGAAGTCTATGCACATAGAAACATAAATACACATACACATACACATACACATACACATACACACACACACACATACACCTACACCCGCCCCCACCCTCCACAAACACATACACATTCACATATGTAGACACACATGTACATACATACAAATACACACACATGCACATACATACATTTACACACACATATGCATGTATACATACATACATACATGTGTATGTACAATATACATATATGTATGTAGACAAATACATACACACACACAAATTAATACATAATATACATAAATATGTATATATATTATGTATGTATTTAGATGTATATATGTATGCATATATACATATACATATATGTATATGTATATACATATACACATACACACACATATTTGTATATGTTAGTATATTTTCATAAGGCACCTAGGAGCCACAATAAAGAGCGTTGAAGCTCAAATAACTAATTATTATAGGGTTCAATTGATTAAACTAGTTTATATTTGTATTTCAAAATATACAGAAAACCCTACGCACAAATTGGCAAAACTAAATCATCTTCATGTTTTTATATAACATTCAATCGACCATCTGTAAAAATAAGACTAGCCCCTCACACCCATTTGAAATCAATTGTATCCCACAAAAAATTCCAAACTATCCCTAAATTCTTCATATTCATATTGCTAAAGTACGACCCCATGAAAATACATGGTAATATATTTGTCCATATAAAAATGTAAACCACCAATAGTCCTTTAAAAAATACCATTACTATCATTGACCACACTAGATATTCTATCTACCATACTATCTTATCTAACACATTTTATCTGCAAAGTGCAAATTATGTAGGCTCTGACCTCCAAGGGATGCTTACATTCCTTACAATCCTCTTCCCACATGTGATGAGAAAAGCCAATCATAACCACTTTTGGGTCTTCATCACAACAACACACAGGGACATTAAAATAAATTTCAAAGAAAATGTTGACCTTTAACCCTTTTGTCAAATTTTTTGCCTCTTGTTCATGCGACACACATTCTCACTGCTCATAAAATGTCCAAGATGATAGTTAAAAAAAGCTTCAGCTTTGTAATCAATACCCTTGATATCATCATGAAGTATGCACTCGTAATTGATGATAATAGGGTGGCACAACTTAGGGATGAAACCACTCCAAACATATTCCTTCTTGGTGATTGATTTGGGTCTAGTAGGAATCTCACCATTGTGGCCCTAATCACCATATCGAGAGTAAAATCAAAATCCACGTCCTTAGCAAATTCCTAGATTTCAACATCCATAGTCTTAAATTCAAGTTAACTATCTACAACACCAAATACATTGTAAAACCTTCCAATGTCTCCTCAATAACTTCATCCTCTCTTACTAGAGCCACCCTTGCAACCCATATTAGATGCTAATTTCTTAGCTTTCCCAACCTATGAAGCATAAACTATTTCTAAGAATAGGGAGAACCATCTATGGAGAATGTCGATGAAACCTTGGTATTACAACAAAATGTAAAATACCTCCATCATCATATCTAGTCAGTATACACCATAGATCATATGATAGTGATGCCTACATGTAGATCTGAAGCAAATCAACATGTAATTACTATCCAACGTTCATGGTAAGTCCCAGATCCTATCTTCATATCTACAGTCGGATGGTGTGAAAATGATCTATCACCTAGCTAGTTCATCACCTAGGTCTTATTCACCTTTGTTATTTAAGTTTACTTAGGGTACGCATAGATACTTATCACTTTATTTCCCAAGTCATAAGATTAAGTCACATGTCATAATCTTATGCAATCATGTCTCACCTTGGCCTTTATAACCAAGGAGTTCCCTTTGTAATCTCAATCTAGTCTATCTATTCTCATTATATATTTGCGTCCTTGATAGAATAAATTTACTCTCTCATATATGATCTCTCTTGTGCTTTCATAGTTCCTAGATCTTGGGTAGCTATAATCTTCAATCAAATATTGCATAGTATAAAACATTTTATACAAAATCTTACATAGTATTAGAGCTTTCTAAGATTACCTTTTGTTAGGCTTAATTGAGAGATTTAGGTTGCAAATCTTGGTAGATCTTGAAAGGTTGAACATGCTTGTCTCTTTCATCGAATGCTGATATGGACAAATCAATAAAATGATAAAAAAATGAAAATGAAAATTTGGGAGGTTTTTATTTATTTATTTATTTATTGTGCTTTTGTATTGCAAGTTCATTTTGGAGTTTGTTGATGCAAATGTGAGCAAATCATTCAATTCAAAGTGTCCAAGAAAGTCATTTTTTCCTTTTTTGTCCAATTTTGACATGTGAAGCCAAATCTATGAGATTTTGAAGTTGGGAGGTGGTTGCTAGATCTTAAAGGTAGTTATAAGTTTGGAGTGTTTTGGGCCAAAAGATATCTTTCCATCATGTTTGCAAGGCCAAAGACCGCTAATATCGATTATTGAATCATCACATTTGGAGCACTTTGCCTTGAGTTAGAATTTTTTTGGCCCCCTCATATTGTCATGTTTATATTCATATGTCTGTTGCTATTTTGCATGTGCAAGCAAGTGGTAGCAGTGGTATGATTGGGTAATAAATAATATTTTATATTTTCTAGTTGTTTTAAAAAAATGCATTGTGTATATTGATATGTGTGGAAATGCGATATTAGCCTAGGAACATAAACTAAGATCTCAAGTCTCTATTGCATATCATTGGAACACAAATTAGGTTCAACTACACTCCTATAAGAGAGTTGAACACTTTGAATTTTTTTTCCTTTGTTGCAATGCGTTTGAGATTGTGGAGTGTGTGTAAATGAATTAGGATGAAGAGATAATGGAAGGAAGAAGAGGGATTGATGTAATGCATCGTTATGTTGCGTTGGCTTGAACACTCTTTCTTTGATATAATACTAGATGTTATGCACCAAGTTATAGGGAGCTAGAGTGACAATGTGTCACATGTATAAAAAAATACAAGTAACAAGTAACCATATTTTATATAGCACCATTATACCGATGTGGTAGGTAGGTTACACTTGGACCTATATAGATGCAAGACAAATGATATTGGACATAAGAAAGAAAATAAGCATGTACAAAATGATTCAAAGAGAAATATGATGTTGCCACAATAAAGTTGGAAAACCAAGGTTCATTGATGATGGATGTAGTGTTGTTGACATGGGAACCCTATATCCTAAAAAAGGCACAAGGATTGGGAAGTAAACATTTTGATAATGATGATTGGATTTAGATCAAAACTTGCAAAAAGGATAGGGAAAAAATATGTGATTGGATGACTTGCATATATTGCATTGATTATATGATTCTTGTGCAATAATGAATTGCAAGGAACAATTGAAGTTCATGGGAGCAATGGATTGATAGGATGGATGACATTGGATTGTTTGGATGGGGTTGGCTATAGCTAGATACCAATGAATGCAAAGGAAAATTTATGGGATGAGAGGATGAGGTAGATTGGAGGGATTGATGGATGAAGAAGAGGGATACAAGGATTAGGAGATGAAGGGATTATGAGATGAGAGGATGAGGTGATAGGAGGGATAATTAAAGAATGTATGATTGGGAGATAAGGATTGCGAGTTGGGAGGATTATGAGATGAGTGGAAGAGGGATTTGGATTGGGGTTGGAGGAATTATTGGGTGATAGGGGGTTTCTGATACCATCTCCAAGGACAATGTCCTAGAGGAATAAGATGCACCACTCTAGAGATGTCATGCATGACAAGGCACTAGGATTCTCATTATAGGATGAGAGGATACGAGATAAGGAGGTTATATTGAAGGATTAGATAGTGGGACGAATGATGGAAACAATATTATCAGTGAGTAAGATGGATAGATTACAGGAGAGGATGGAAGGATATGGAATGAAAGGTGCAATGAGGGAATACATGTTAAGAGGTAATCAAAACATGCATGGATAATTGCCCCTATCTTTACCAAGATAGGGAGAAGGATGGAGGGATTAGAATGAATGAGATATGATGGGTAGGATATGTAGGTGGGTTGGAAGAGATAATGGATAGGTAGCTAGAAGAAACTCACCCCCTAAGTATAGAGAGGAAATGGATGCAGGGATTACCCATGATGCTTTTTAGCTAGGTTTTCATCATGGTACTTATACAAGGTACTTATTTGTTTGGTTTCACCATTAGATACATTTTTTTCGTCTTTATTGTTTCCTTGAATTAAAAGAGGAAGGATTAGGTGGATGGAGATGTTGATGGAGGAGTAGAAGAGAAGATGGAGTACTCGCGCACTTATTTCTGCACTAAGGTTATATGAGACTATTTGGAAGTGACTATTGTATGTTGGTACAAGCTTGTTAGAATGGGTGGATTATGCAAAGGCATGGATGAAGGGATTCAATGATGGTGTAGATATGCATGATAACGGATGCAATGTTGGAAATTGTGTCAATAGAAGGATGGGCTGGAAGTGTTTAGGGTGAATGTTTCCATGACTAACATTGGCGCACACTATGATGGGTGTTGAAGGATTGAATGAGAAGTAGATGTAGGATTTGGGATGACATATTACATATGATAGTGGATTTTGGGACATAAGGACCCAAAATGAACTTGGGAGATAAAGAATGTTGATGGTTAGCAACTTTGGATGCCATTTTAGATTTTGTATTTGGATGCATGGCTTCTTCTTGCTTTGGGATCCACATGGATTTATTTTTTCTTTGACATGCCTTTATGACCCATTTGATTTAATGCACTTCTGGATCAACTTTTTGTAGTGACATGGTGATCCTCATAGTTAGGTGAATACTTGGTTTTATAAATTAAGAAAATGTTACTTATTTAAGAGTTAAGGTAGCCAAAAGCCAACTGCTCATAACACAATACACACTATAGGGTTAGAGACATAACATATGGGATGAACACATCTTGATTTTGATAGAGGGGTGTTTTGGTATGCTTTGAAATAATCTCTTGGCACATCAAAGTTTGTGTGCACAGGAGAATGGTGAGGGAAGAATGTTGGATAAACTCCTCATATTTGTAGATAGAGAGATGGGGGATTCATGATGTTCATGAGATTGGGGTGGGATGTTGGCAGGAGTGCGAGATTGTGATTGGAAGGTGTTAGAATTTTGGAGTGGAATGACAAGTGTTGGATGGATGATGGCCTCATCAATGATGAACTTATATGGTTTAGTTGGGTGACATGACAATATAACCTTTTGATGAGGATTTTGTTATGGTCTTTTAGTTAGGAGTCCTTGGAGGAGTTAGAGAGATAAATATGTGTACATGGTTTAGGATGAGTTGTAAGATTAGGATTAGACAGAGGATTAGGGTTATGGATTGGTGGATATTAGGATACTAGATTTGGATTATGACTAACTGTGATGGTTTTGTTGTACAAAAATGGAGATTGGGATATGAATAGAGAAGAGGATGAAGCTATGAATGTTGGATGCGAAATATAAGTAGGTGACAAATTAAAGGGATATGTGGATGGGGGATGAAATGAATTTCCCTTGTCAAAGGTAGCATAAGGATGACTTATAGATACATGTGGAGGGGAGATGGAATAGATTATGATAGCCATGTTGGGATTCAAGTTGCTCAGCTATTTTCGTAAAGATGTGGATAGGGGATGAAATGTGTTTCCCTTGTAAAAGGTAGCATAAGGGCGACTTATAGATATGCGTGGAGGGGTGACGAGATAAATTATGCTAGCCATGTTGGAATTTAGGTTTCTTTGCCTTTGGAATCCTAAACTTTATTTTTGTAATTATTTAATTTAACCCAAGTTTTATTCACTCATTAAATGAATCTTATGTGCACCTGATGATGTCTCTTGTTGGATTGACAAGTTGAGCTATCTTCAAGCATGTAAGATGGCATGAGTGACATTGATCCTTTTTTAAGAGGTATTGATCTCACTTTGTGTGGGTTAACTGAAGTCAAATTTGATAGTTATCTTATGTTACATTGTGAGTTATAACTTGTAGTTTCTATTTTCAAGGAGTCAAATTTTGGAGTTACTATTACAGCTGGAGTTAAGCATGTAGGTTGTTTCTAATTTCATGTCAAGCGTTGCTTGAAATGTGGGCACCTTGGATGTGTAGTTGAATTTTGGTAGGTGTAAGTGTGCATGCGCATGTTGAGTTACACATGGTAGTTGTTGTATTACATATAGTGACAAGTGGAAACTTACCATTATGCATGTGTAGTGATTTTGACACCTTCCATATTACATTTGTAGTCTTTGGCGTTGCATTTCCAAAATGTCTATTAAATGTGCATTGTAAGCTCCTATATAATGAGCTCTTGTAATTTTGAGTTTGACATTTGTTGTGACATGAAATTGCACCTTGTTGTATGCTGGATCTAGCATTTGAATGACACAATGGAAACAACCTCAAGGTGTGGGACCTATGCGAATGAGTTTGAGTCTCTGGATAATGTCGACTTCCTTCTAATCTAGATGCAAAGTGTTGTGCAACCCAATATTAGATAACCCTACAACTAAATATATTCTACCTGCTTGTAGGAGGAAAGAGAGAGAGAATGTAGAAAAGAACGTGTTCGCGATGCACCTAGATTAAAGTTGTCTATTCCTTCCCACCACAACATAGGGAATCAACAAAGGAGGCAAAAGAACTCACATGTCTTTGTCTCACAACTTTAGAAGACACATATGGAGGCAAGGAAATTAATTAACAAGCACTAGGAGGGAAGCAAACACCATAGATAGTTCCTGCAATAAAATTACACAACATATGCGTATGAAGAGCATGAAGCATTCATTCAACCATAAATTCAAAGTAACATGCACAATATGATAGAAATAAGAAGAGGTGAAAATACAAACTTCATTAACTCAAATGGAGCAAATTACAATGACAAAGATGCCAAAATGCAAAAGGGTATATAAAGAAATAAAAGGAAGAATAGAGAGAAGCGTTAAAACATATTACAAAGTTGCCCTTTTAGGTCAGACATAATTAAGATAAGAATTACAAAGCAGAGTTTTAATCCTAGCTCTTCTAGAATTAAAAAAGAAGAAGAAGAAATCAAATCAAAAATAATATAATGATTTATGATGCATGCAAAATATTCTCCTCGAAAGAAAATGAAGGATTTCCCTAAAATTTACAGTTGTTGGAATGGACAATCACTTTTATTAAGTTACTCTTCGAGATCGATTGGAACACAGTGGAAGGCAAAGAGCACTCCTATAGGCTATAAAAAGGTGTGGCCGGGAGCAAATCTAACCTCTAGGGCATGGGAGAAAATAATGATGTCATTTTGCAGCCTCGAGCCTAAGAAAGGGTAGCTGGGGGTAGAGCAAGCATTATATATTACCAACTATGTCAAGTTCTAGTACAAACAAGCTCATCGTCGTGACCGTTACAAAATTTTAAATGTTGACCATCGATCGACATCTATTGGCGGGGCTATTAGATTACACAAAGACCTCGTATCAGTTCAGTTTTTAAAATGGGGTCGTTGATCAAATATATCAACAACTATCACTTCGCCTAAGATGTCAAAGCACTTGTATGGTCAAGGCCAAAGAGGAGCCACAACGTGGAATGCACTATCCTCCAGCTTCAGACCCCTTTCCTCCTTGCGGAAAGAAGTGTAAAAGACTCACTTATGCTACCAGAATCACTTTAGAATCAAAATAAGTGTAAAAGACTCTTGTAGAGCATTGACTTTGTAACATTGTACTAAAGAGTCACAAAATGCAATAGATAGGTTGAAAGACATAACACATTGGAGTAATGTAATTTTTATAGTTCATAGTATTAGTTCTTGTGCACTTTTGTTTTCAAGTGTAGTATTTTTAACACATGTCAATTCATGAATGAATAAATGTTGTGATAGGTGAAATGACTTGTAGATGGAACTATTGGCTTATGGTACATGACTGTTGAAGGGTGAATGGATACATGGAGGGATTAAATGAGTCCATTGGACAAAACCGTTGGATTATGGTATAGGAATGACAAAGGGTGAATGGATAGATTGAAGTATGAAATGCAAATAAGGACATAACCATTGGGTTATGGTACATGACGGCTAGAAGGTGAATAGATATGCTAAAGGATGAAATGACTTTGAAAAAAATGTTAGTTTGTGGTATTAGATAGTTAAAGGATGAAATGTGTCTCTGAACATAACCATTGGGTTATGGTATGTGTCTATGAATATAACCATTGAATTGTGACTTCAAAAGGGTTTAAACGATTTGGCTAGGATTTGGAAGGTTGATGTGGATATGGGACCTTAGGATGATGAAAGAATGAAGGATGATAGGATGAAAAATGTGGGAAGAATTTGATGAATGAGGTGGGTCAAGAATCAAGACCTTGAAGAAATATGGTTTCAATTTGATTGCTATACTTAGAATATACATTTTTTGTAAGAAAAAAATGATTAATTACTCATTTGAGATATGCTATGTTCTCAAGAACGGGATGATTTGATGGCTGAATTATATTGGATCAACATCTTGACTAATGATGGGGTTTGGTTTTGATTTAGGGATTGATGTCTGGATAACTATGATGAGAGGGATGGAGATGAGCAAGGATTAGATTGGAAATGGTTGAAAGGATTTGGTTAGATGAGGATCGAGAAGGAAGAAGAGATGCATATTAGGTCAAGCATGATTGGATTTAGAAGAAACACATTATAAAGGATTAGATTTGACTAGGATGGAAAATTAGAAGTATGATTGGAAGAAGAGATGAGAGGATGAATTGGAAATATTAGAAGAAGGGGTTTTGAATTAGGATTGATTAGATGAGAGATTGGACGAAAAATGATTAATATGGAGTGAAATTAGAGTAATGATTACGGGAAAGTGATTAGGATGGAAAGGGGAATACTATCCTTTGAATGGGTTTGGATTGCGGTTGGGTTTGATAGATGATTAAGGTGATAGATTAGGTAGATTGAGAAACTTAACCAAGTTAGCAATGCTTGAAAATAATCACATTCAATTAATGCCCATTTTGGATTTGAGGGGTTACATAGGTTTCAATAATAAAGACATACCAAACACAACAACCTATTAACTATTCAAGTCAATTTATCACCTAGTGTGGGTCAATAATAGAAGTATTATTTAATTAATAAAATGTTTAAAATAGGGATAATTAATGAATTATAAATGACCAATTTTAGAACAAATAATGAGAACTACAAAGTGTCTGCAGAAAGTTTAATAAAATTTTGTTAATTTCTATTTTGACTTGTTTGAAAAACTTATGTATTAAGGTTTTATAATGTATATGACGGATGCCTTATTAATATTATCATATAAATTATTGAACTTTTCTATATTTTTAAAATCTCTCATTTTTTATAACCACCCCCAAAAAGACCTTCCAAAAAGTTTATTTAAAAAAATTCGAGAGACTACCATCCTTATCTGAAAAACTTAATGCAACATAATTTGTCACAAGCCATCTCATGAAAAAAATATATTTATTATAAGATTTAATAATAGAATATTTTACGGGTGACAATGCTACACCATATTCCCTTTACCTCCTATATATAAGAATCTTACCTCATCCTTGGGGCATAAGTTGGCTAAAGAATAATTTTTATGGTAGTTTAACATTTTAGATATGTAAATCTGAAATATAGATCCCAAATCTTAAAGAGTAACTAAATATTAAGCACATGTATAAACCAATAGTTTTTCTCATCAAGTTGCTTTTTCCCCTCTCTGTAAACATATTTGAACAATGATCCTTATTTGTGGTAAGCTTTTTCTTCTTTTTATAATTATATAATATATGTTATAATTTAATAATATCAAGGAGTAATTTAATTAATTGAATATAATTATGAAAGGTAATTGTATGCTTTTATTTACACCATCTAGATACAAATTGTTTAAGGGACAATAATAAAAGATGTCATTCTTGCTTGTAAATATGTGCAATAATAAAAGATTTGGTCCCACAAGACTCTTGTACAATCAATATGACAAATATAATTCTTGATATTAATAAATATCAGTTTGGATTCCTACTCCCTTATCAGATAAAATCCTCCCTTTTCCAAAACAGTGATTGCAAATGTTGATACTCGGACCAATTATATTGATACACTAAATGTGAGCAACTTAAGTAAGCCGTTTGAAGAGGAAAAGATTATAAAAGTTGCAGCTTTCCTAACCAACATACACAGCAGAAGATCCAAGTCGTAGAAGGAAAAATATATTTAGGTGGCCCGAGCTTTCTATTTTAAGTTTAGCTTTCTTTTTTTTTGGTTTGCTGGCTATTCGTAGGTCCCATAGACTGTTTGACCTCCTGAACGTTATTAAAAGATTTCATTCATTCATTCAGCAGAAAAATACAACTCAAACTCATACTTCCATACTTCCGTATCAAATAACATCACCCCCTCTTCAAAAAGCAGTGACTGCAATTCTGTTTTAAAGCCAAATTAGTAGACTCTTAAAATCATTGCTCCTATTAAAAAAAATCACCATCATCCACAACTAAATAACACTGACGGTGTATGTCAAGATTGGCCCCACATTTAAGCTTTGATTAACCAACACAGGGCGTCAACATCTATGGTCGATTAAAATGTGGCCTGCAATCATGGCCTAAAGCCACTGCTAAAGGAAATGCCAAATAATAGCTGTACGAGCAAATTGAAAACTATTGCAGTTCATATATTGGGATTTTTTTTCAATGGAATTTCTTAGTCCAAAGAGTAATTATTGCTTTTATATATATGCAGAGTTGACGACTTGCAATTGGCTGGTTTAAGAGAGATTCTGTCTTTTTTTTGTGTCTTTTTGCAATGGAGAATTCATCATTTGGTCGGTGGGCTTGCCTTGGTAAAGGTGCATATCATTCTCAACTCTGCTAAACTTGATTGCTGTTCTTATATTTCTTGTGCTAATCTCATTAAAAGATTTCAATGATGTTTAGATAAAGTAGTTTATTATTCTAGAGTTGTTTAATTAGTTTGAGGGAAATTGAAAAGATATTGAATTTTTATCATAAATTATGTTTGAAAAATTTGTTTTTTTGGTTCGATACGTTCGATACATTAGATTTAGAAAGGGTCTAGACTTTTGTACAAAAAGAGAGATAAAGCAACACGTCCTATTGGACACTAATCGACAAACAAAGAGTAATTTATTTGGAGGCTGCCGAGACTCTTAAGAAAATGCAATAGGTAATAATTGATAAGCACTTGGAATATTAGCACATGCAATAGGACAACACCATATAATTGTCATGCCTGATAATATTCCATGTGCTACTAATATTCTATTTTGCTGTTGTTCGTCAGCTTTTTGGGTGTGTGTAGGCTTTGCGTTGGCTGTTTTTATCCGTTAAGTAACATTTTGTAAACATGTATTTGGGTTCCTTCAAAACCCGTTTCACCCTTAATCCAAAACAATCAAAGTGCAACTACTACACTAAGAAAGACAAGACATTACAGAGCCTTACAAAAGATGGACACAAAATCATGGTGGTTTGAAAAATTGTTTCAAAGATTTTTGCTTTACCACAATACAAGGACCCTACTTCCCAAAGCTTCTTTTCTTGTGATCATTTAAAGTACACGGAGAACCCTCATGGAAACTTGACACAATAACCAAACTTGAAACATTAACCAAACTTGAATGAATGGAGGAAATTTACTAACATCTACGAGACCAGCAACCTAAGGGACCAAGAGTAAAAAAAACCCATACAATTTTCAAGATCTTTTTTGATGTCGATTCTCATGTTGCGAGTCTTAATCAAGAAGCTAGTAGTTTTGTGAAGCACTATCTCCTCAAATAGCTCATTTAGACTACCAAAATCCAAGTCATTTTTATATCGAGTAGGAATATCTTCTCAGGTAGCACATTCCATGATAAAATGCCATTATGTTTCAACCAGCCCTCAGTTGCAGAAAATACAGTAAAAGAAGATGTGCCAATCATAGAACACATGATAGAATATTTTCCCTTATTATCAACCTTCTATATCTCTCCTCAATAGTTCAAAAAATTTGTTATTTAATTTAATTTGATCTTTTAAAACAAAATGGATAAATTGAAATACAGTTTAAAATTATGTAAAGTAAAATTTCTTTTATAATTTTAAACTCTTCAATTCATATTAACTTTTTACTGTTCAATTTTGTAAAAGATTCAATATAATTTTAAATAGAAACATGTTCAAATAGTTAATAAATGTCTATAATAGACGGAATTTCTATAGTAGAGGATTTGATGTTTCTTATCAAATTCAATGATCTATCATAAAAATAAAATAAATGATGATCATAAAATTTGATCTGAAATATTACACAATTGAATTTAGAAATAACAATAATTGTACGCACCATGAAAGAATCTTAAGAACCAACCATCACCCTTCAATCTGTAAAGATTCAATGTAATTGTAAATAGAAACCCGTTAAAATAGTTAATAAATGTATATAACATACAAAAATGTCTATATAAGAAGATTTGATGTTTCTTATCAAATTCCTTGATCCATTATAAAAAGGCAAGAAAAAAAAGACAATAATGAATCATAAAATTTGACCCAAACATTATAAACAAAATTCACACAATTAAATCTAGAAACCTCTCATACTTTTAAATACCTATTTTATAAAAAAATGCACATTTAAAGTCATCATAAAAGAATCTTGTGAGGCCATAGATGAGACTCAAATTTAAAGTCTAGGTAATTATGCACGGATAGACAAAAATGATTTTCTTTTTCTTGGTTTCTAGTTAGTCTTCTACTAATAAGTAATTGGGTGTAATTTAATGTAAATTTATTGAAAAATAGCGGTGTGATACCATGCCCCCTGTCTCACATGGCAAGAGTCAACATTACATTAAAATAACATCATTTGTGATGGCAGCCAACCAAGAAACAATTAATAATTTAATCAAATTATTAATTTTAAAAAATAATGAAAAGGTAGAGGTGACTTAATTTAAGGTATGTGCACTAGGAATAAATAAACTATGCTAGTTGTCTTAGAAACTTTACAAGTGTTTTACGCTTTTCTTTTCAGAGGGCCATCAATTAAAAAGGTTTAAGCTCATTATTATGAGCAGACAAAACAAAGGGGAAGGTTGTTTGTGACCACTTACTACCTTGTGGAGGAACTTTGATGAATCCAAATATAATATTTGGACTATTATTAGTTAGGTAGGAAAGGGCTATTTAGTGTAAGTGGTTTAATTTTATAATTGTAAATTTGGAATGTGTTGACTATGTTTGATATTAAAACATCTTTTTTTAACAATTATATATATAAATAGAAATAAAGCATCAATATAATATAATGGATAGATATAAGTATGTAAAGTATTGAATTCTTTACATTAGTATTGTGTAGGTGAGTTAATACTTTATATTTTATACTATCTATTAAATATTGAATTTGGTTAATTTTATAATTTGAAAATATAAGTTTTATAATTTAATATTTCAATTGAATATATGAATTACATACTTTTTAAGAATATGATATTTAAAAATTAATCAAATGATTAGTTAAAAAAATTTATAAAATAGATTTAATAGACTTTACATAAGGTATGTATAGTTGGAAAAATTATTGTAGTTGAGATTGATACACATTTTCTATTTTGTAAGAATATTTTTTTAAAATTTTTTTCCATAACTATTTATGTGAAATATGTATAGTTACACAAATTGTTGTAGTTTTATCTATACATTTCTACATTCTTGGAAAGGTCTTAGCCAAGATATAATTTGAAGAGGGGAATTGCTTTGCAACCTAAATACTAATTTATAAACAATTTACTTGTGAATAAATTTTGATGTTGCAAAAATCAACACATGCAATATTACCAGGCATGACAATTATTTGATGACATTTTGATCTTATGTGGTTTTGTCCGCATAGCTAATAAACTCTTATAAATGACTTACCTTTAATGAATCTTGAATAGACAATAATGTATTTGGTATTGCAACATTTTGTATTTAATATAAATATATTTTAAAAAATAATCTAATATTACATGTTTTTTGTAATTTGAAATTACATTTGTCATCTAGCATAAAGTTAGAAAAATGATCTAAATCTTAAATAATTTTTATAATTGAATGCTCACACCATTTTCACAAAAAATGAATTTATGTACATACAAAAGAACACAATTATGGCATAAAGTTTCTTACAAATATTAAGATAAAATATTATTCAATAAAATTGGAAGATGAATGTGATATAGTAGGTATATATAGGTAGGGAAAAAATTATATTTGTACTCTTTTAAAAACTTGTAAGGTGGGACTACATTATTAAATCAATTCTAAGGTATACTAAATTATTGTTTTTATGGGTGCACTAGTCTAAGTATTACAATTGTTCTTACATAAAACGATTGAGTAAACTATACATGAGATGTATGTATTTATAAAAACATTTACTTCTATTTCTTTATTAATTCATTGCGTATGCATTATTAGAAATGATGTGGTTATTTGATGACACTTCAATCTTGATAGACATGGTTTTGTTGTTGTACCATCCTAAAAAGTAAGCACTTAACTTGTGCTCACTTTGAGACCATTTTGAGCCCACCTTAGTGTGTTTCTTATTGTATGACCTCATATTGCACTTAAATGCATATTTAATTCAAATATAGGTCTTCCTCCTTCAAACTCGAGGTTGGCTCCAATTTCTATGCACATCTTCCCATTTTCCCCTCCATTCATGATTCATTCCCCTTTTAAATCATTTTACATGCTTTTTACATCTCAGAAGTTGCCCTGATTTCCCGACAGACAAGGCCTTTCAGACCTCCCTTTCAACACACAACCCTAGGTCCCAGGTTGGCTTTAACAAAACTTGCCTGGACAAGGCCAACTTGGGTCATCCTTGTCCCGGAATAGGCCAACTTAGGTTGGCCTTCTCCTTAGGCATTTTCATTTATTAGGTTCCAGGCCCGATGCGAGGTTATTTCTCCTAGGTGCTTAATTGTGGTTGGCCTTGTGGAATCTGAGCCCCAAAATATATATAAAAGGAGACCTCTTCCTCTCATTTTCACATCATGACATACATGCAAGAATTATTGAGCAAGTTTTGTGCACTCAAGAGATCCAATTGCGAGAAACCATCCATTGAAGGAATCCATTATCAAGCATTCAAGCCCATCAAGCATTCAAGTGTAAGGAATCCTTTCAAGCATCTCAAGTCTTTGTTCCATCATTCCATCATGCATTCAAGGAATTTCCTTCCATAGATCTATCTCTTTTTCCAATTGGAGGCCAAGCAAAGGAGTTTGACATCAAGGAAGGAGATCTACATCCCTACATCAAGTCTTCCACCATCTTCTTCTTCTTCTTCTTCTTCAATTCAACATTGAGGCGAATTACAACATCTACTACATGAGGTTTTATCTTACATGATTTCCTTTTGGTTTTTGTGTTGAGTCCAATCTATTGCATCAACATACTTGATCACATTCTAAGGACAATTGCATCTACATGGTATGATATACTCTATTGTTTAGATCTAATCTACGCTACATGACGAAATTCTTTCAATTACATCTATTTTATTTCAAGGCTAATTCCTATACATGGGCTTGACCAAGGCAAGCCCCTCCCAACAACAATTTTCCCTTCTTTTCTATGTGAAGGAACAGGTGGCGGAGTCTTGGATCTGGATTTTTGGAGTCTCAAAACTAGTGATAGGTCTGCTACATATTTCGTCAACTTTTGTGCTTCCAGGATAAGGTCGAATTTCTTGGACAAGGCCGACTTGGGTCGACATTATCCTAAGGATATGTATTTTTTGCAGCTGGAAGACACAAGTACCAAGGTCCCAAATCCAGAACTATTTCTGTTTCCGACAATTTTATGACAGTCAAACCCAGGTTTGAATTTCACTTGTTCTTTCCTAGTTTCAAGGTGAGTTCTCCCTTTCTATTTCCTCTTGCATTTACTTTCATAGATCAGATTTACATTTCTGTAATTAGTCATTACATTTATATATCATATTTACATATCATTATCATCTTTATCATAAGGAATCACAAAAACCACACATTGTGTGGATCACGAATTTGCACCCTTACTCTCTTGGTTGTGCTAATCGGATTCACTTTGTTGAGGGTTTTGCATTTGTTAGAAATGGAAAAAGTATGAAAATAAGCAATACCAGGAAAGAATCTAAGCGAGTTAATGCATGAAAAGATATTACCATAAGATAGGAGAGAGAAAGCTTTAAGATCCAACACCATGAGACAAGATATTTGAAAGGGGAAAGCAAAGAAAACCCCTTGTGACATTGTGAATGAGGCATGAAAATCCTAAGAAGAGAGAGAGAGAGAGAGAGAGAGAGAGAGAGAGAGAGAGAGAGAGAGAGCAAATTGCTCATACAAAAGTTGAGAAGAGG
>MU226012.1:689161-718166 GCA_018584345.1 Thuja plicata | reverse complement strand
ATACAACCAAGGGATAATAAAAGATACATAAAATGAATTATCCTCACAAGAGGACAAAATAGGTGTAGGGATTCCATAGGAATCTCCTACTTACATAATGCAAGTAAAGATTAATTTCTAACAGTATTCCAATGTATATAGAATTTGATGGTCTACTATTCATCACCATTTTCTATATTATAGTTACCATGATTAATAAACAACTACAAACAACTTAACTCTATAATCATAAATTTTGAAAAAGAAGGAATACATTTGAGATTATGACTTTATTCATTACACAAAAGTATATTCAACAACCTACATTGTTGAAATCAACCCTAAAGTAAACTAAAATATTTTTAACTTTATCATAAAGTATACTAAAATAATGTTAAGTTTATGGATGTGATAAGATGAATTTTAAAATTCTAACATCTCATTAAAAGCACAAGCTAGAGGGTTCATAAGGAGACATTTAGTAATTAATCAAATTATTATTTTAAAAAAAAATAGAAAAGGTTGAGTACAGACACATAAATATAAAATACATCCATATATGTATATGTATATATACATGTATATAATGTACACATATGTACACACATACATATGTATATGTGTACATGCGTGTGTACATATACATATAAATATACATATACATACACACAAATACATACACATACATATATACATTCACTTTTTAATATTTATATATTTCTTTCCATGACTAATAGGTATTGATAAATGCATTTTTATTGAATGCATAATATTAGGTACAATAGGATTATTTCATACCACTTCAATCTTGATCTTGTGTGAGGCCCTACCCCGAGCCCGTCATAGCACTCCATTTATTTTCATGTTAGATCTCCTATTTGATACACTATTTTGATACATTATGGAGTTACACTATTTTGATGCATTATGGAGTTAGACTCTATTTGAGAGGGATTTGATATTATGATTATGTTGATTTTAGTACTTATGATGACGATGTTATGATACATTATTACATGCATTATGATTAGTTGATTTAGATAATTATTATGATGATGCAGTTGAATGTTGGATTTCATGTTAAACTGAGTTTTCATGTGAGTAATGTGTTCAAGTAGATTAGATGTTAATTGGATGTTATGTGATTAAATAGAATTCTTCATATGTTCATATATATACTTGTGTTCTCATTTGAAATTGCTTTGTAAAACATTGATTTGGTTATATGGTGATGAGCTATGATATGGTTGAGTGGATGTTAATTAAATGTTATAAGCTTTAATTATGTTCTTTTACTTACATTTATGTATGCATGTGCTTTTCTTGGACTACTGATATTTGAATTGAGACGTGTAGGATAGTGACCATAGAATTATTTGAAGAACCGAGGCCAAACCTATGTGAGATAGTAAAGCCAAGGTTGCATCTAATTGAAGAGACAATACCTCGTATGTGATGTGTTTTATTCATAAATGTGGATGCGTGCATGTTTGTAAAATTTGCATTTTGTTAATTATGTAAATTCCTAAATGGACATGCCATGTGTATTTTGTGATGTGTATTTTTGTGGTGTCACTTGACACTTCTGTTGTGTGTGAGTTGGAAATGACATGTCCATTTGAGGGAGATTGTGTAAAACCAATGCATACAAGTACCTTGTAGTATCCCCATGATACCACTTGGTTAGAGATCCTTGAGTTGGTCAAATCAAAATTGACCCGTAGGTAAACTTTAGGTGAGTTTTAGAGGGGTTAAACTAACTCCTATAGTGGAGTTTAAGTCCTTTTTGAAGGCCCAATTGATATACCAATGAGTAAGGGGCATTTTTAGCCATAGGACCACCTACATGTGACTTTAGAGTTCTCTCAAAAGTTGTCTTTCATGATGGACAAAAATAAACTTTTGAAGGATTTTCCTTGGGCAGACAACCTTCCTTTGGTTGGCTAAAAACTTGTTCCCTTTCTCCAAGCCACTTTTTTAGGAACCATTTTTAGTAAGTTGTAAGAGGTTGGGAAGACCAACCAATGGGGTCTCACATCCTTCCCAAGGGAATTGGGAAGTGTGTGAGAATACTTTTAGAGGAGCTTTGAAGAAAATTTTGGGTGTTCACCCACTCTCCAACTTTGGAGACAACTAGAATTTTAGAGGATTTTGGGCTAAGGAGGTGGAATTTGGGAAGCTCTTCTTCAACCCTCATATACCATAGTTGGAGTAAAGGTTGGTCATTTCCTCCCATTTTTTGAATGCTCTTCTTTCTTGTATCCTTCCTTGTAATTGAGAAGGAAAACTTGCATATGTAATGTGCTCTCTTATGTGCTATGTAACTATGTCTTGTGTATTATAGCTATGTTATTTTTGCTTGTATGTTGCTTCATTTCTTGAGTGTTCTTGCTTTCATGTTCATGGGGGTGCAAGGCCAAACTCACCCTTGGGAGGGAAGAGTAGCCTTGGGGTGAAGGGAAATTTGGGACAACCCATTGAGTGTAGAGACTCTCTTCTTGGAAGAGAAGGAAAAAACATGGATTAGGGGGTCCATGTAGCTATTTTGATGTTTATAAATGGGGGTCATAAGGGTTGGTATTTGGGTTGTGAATGATGCAAAATGAATAATGTGTAGGCCTTGTGAAGGCATGTATTATTATTTATTTTTAGCCTTACACTACACCAAGCACATGTGTAGTACACCGAGTATTGAAGATCATTTAACCAAGTATTGAGGAGTTACTCAACTGAGTTAGACAGTTAATTCAAAACGCAATTAGATCACATTTAATGATTATCAAAGCATTAATTAAGAGTCTACAAGCACGTAAAATAGTTTGTTACATGATCAACGATTGAAATAATTCAGAGTGAAGATCTAAGGCATAGATCAAGCGACAAAAGAAAGTTTGTTATTTTTAAAAAACACAAGTATTGAAGTAAAAGTGATAGTGGTCATCGAGCTGGAAAGAAGATCTAATGGTCAAGAAAAATTCACAACATACCTAACACATGAGATTAAGAGGCATAATCTCATCTATATATTGGATGAATTTGTAAGTTGAAACATACGGAGAGAGCAGAGAGTTGAAGCTGTTGTTATTGTTGTTGCTGAGAAAGTTAAAGGAATTATTGAAGAACAAGAGCAGAACATAGAGCACCAAGAAGAAATTCAGTTACATCAGAGTCGAACAAAACAATGTTACAGTTTGAGATTGAGGTAACACAATCAGAGCACATAGAGTCTGATCAACATTTACATTTGATGCACTTATTGCACACATTGTTAAGTTCTTTGATACTATTGTATTGAGAGCTTTAAATCCCAATACTGGGTAGATCTTAACCTATCTTATATTTGTAAATCCTTTAATAGGGTACATCTCTAAGTGTACAGATTGTAAAAATCCTTTAACTAGGTAGACCTAACAAGTCTTTCATACTCTTAACTAGGTAAGCTATCAGAAAAACTAAACTTTGTAGCTCTAACCGAGCACCCTTTATACTGCAGTTAGTGAAGGTTGTGGGTGTCATCCCCACTACAGTTTTGTCCTCTAACCAAGGATTTTTGCGTTACCAAAATGATGGTGTTATGAGTTCTATTATTTAATGTTTTAATGTTATGGTTTTATAAGCTTTATATTACTTTCGTTTCAAAGTTATGAACTCAGGAATCAGTAAGCAACAGTATATGGTTTATTAGTAAATATGGATTGAAAGTTTTTAGTGGTACTGATTCACCCCTCCCCTCTCAATCCCAACTTTCCATAGTTATTCCAACAATTGGTATTAGAGCTAGTACTCTTGAGTTAAAGGTTTGACCACCTGAGAGTTAAAGATCATAGTCATGGAAAGTTATAGGCAATCTAAAATGATTGATGGTCTTGAATTTGAGTTGGAGAGTGCACGCGAGTTAATCATGGATTTGAGAAAGAAAATTGAGAAGTCTCTAAGGATAATAAGGAAACTATACGATGAGCTGAAGGTCACACAAGAACAAGTTGATACACTTGTGACATCATCTGAAGGAAGCGTGACTGATGAATCAGAAACAACTATAAGATAACTACTTGAAAAGAATGATTCACTTCCCGAGCTGTTGGATTTGATGAAGAAGGATCTTGAAGCTAATAGCATAAGAATGACCGAACTGATTAAAGATAAAAGGACAACTGAGGATGGAAAGATAATTGCAGAAGATGAAAAAAGACAAGTTGAAATTAGGCTAACTGAAAAAGATAATGAGATCTTAAGGATAACCCAAGTTCACTATAATATGACCGACCAACTTCTAAATGCAAACCAAGATTGTACATGAAAGGAGTTTGAGAACCAAGCATTGAAAGATGAGATTGAAAGAATGGACAAAAGATTGAAAGCTGAGAAGGATGCAAATGAAATAAAGAAGCATTGAAACTAGTGGACAAATAGGTCAAGAATCAGAAGCAACTGAATGACAGACCAGTAATTGGATTCAATGAGAAAAAGACTATCGAGAAAGGAGAATCATCTAATGCACCGAAAGATCAAGGTAATGTACCCCTACCAAAATTAAAGAAGCCAAGTTGGAATTATTATGGGAAGCCTGGACACACAACTAATGTTTGCAAAAGCAGAAAAGGTAAAGTACTGAGTACACCTAAATTTGATGGTTATTGCTTTAGATGTAATAAGTATGGACATCAAGCTTTTGAGTGCAGAACCAACTTTACTAACAACACAAGGAAACCTAAGTTTGTTGGTTACCGCAAAAATTGCAACAAGTATGGTCACAAGATTGAAGAGTGTAGAACAAAGAAAAGAAATGCTAAGTGGATGCCTAACTGAGAGAATGCAAATACTAACCGAGCAGACACATCTATACCATGGGATTATAAAACAAGGATTTCATGTTTATCTTTGGAAGATATGGACACATTTTTGCAAATTGCATATTGATGCATGAAAGGAATAACATAGGATCATGAAGGAGCCCTGACATGACATGTTTTCATTGTCATTGGGAAGGACACCTAGCAAGCAATTGTAGATACTGAGGAGATGCACTGACCGAAGATTAATCTACAAGGAGTGCACCATCTACTGTTGAAGAAATCAGAGAACAAATGAACAAAACTTGGAGGAGAAAGACTCAAGATGATTTAACATCATTTGGAACCATATACACCACCGTCTCTATAGAGTCTGGTGCACCGAGATCTACCTAAATGGTGAGAGGTATGTAGGAACTGCATGCTTATTATAAATATTACTTTAGTTACTAAGCATTAGAGTTAAGATCCATATCAACATATCAAGATGCATTTGGATAAGTTGTGAAATTTTGGTTGAACATTGTAATGTATGGTTATTTTGTTTATTCGGTTAATAAAAGTAACTATGTTGTCAGTATAAAGGTATAAGGGACTCGACAAGTACATTTAATGTGAATAATTAAAGCCTTTGGAAATCCTAATCGTGGAAAAGCTATAAATAGGTCAGTTTGTTATTTATTTGAACCTAACGTTTTCGAAGAGCATTTGAGCACACTGCAGAGTGATCATTCCGTCGAGCAATCAAGCAATTTTGAGGTATTTCTGAATCTTTATAAGAGCATTGTGAGACATTTTTGTGATAATAGGTAAATAATGAGTTGTGTTTGCGAATATGTATTTTATCAAGCGTGCCCTAGTTTGTTCAAATGATACATCTAGAGGTAGTCGTGGCACTGAGGATATAAAGACCGGTACTAGTAAAGAATGTCGAACTAGTGAACGCTAAGTACAAGTTGCTCCCAACTATAGCTACAGAAATAGATATGACGGAAGCATTATCTTCAATCCCTTCATGAGTACTTTTGATTGAAGATGTCTGTACGTTTATTCATTGCAAGATCAAAGATTTGTGTGAAGTAGAGATTGACGCTTCATTCAATAAGTTGTGCGTGAATGGAAAAGTTAAGGATGAGCGCACACATCTAGAAACAAAAGGTTTAATTCATGCAATACATTTACCAAGGTATTCAAGCCTGAATGGGTAAGGATGGTACTCAGCTGAGTACCTGAACAATTTATGTGGTTGGAAGGAACTGATAAAGATAACGAAGGATGTCTTGCACATCATCACCAGATTCCCTATTGGAGACAAACCAAAGGCAATAAAGAAAATCGACAAAGGTAAGCTCATCGAGCTAACTAAGGCACAATGGGATGACATAGGAATGAGGATATCTACTGTTGAGGATCCCGAGATAAGGTATGTATGCAATATCATATCTTACCAAGTATTTCAATCATCTCGAGTGGACAGTGTACTATGTGGAGCAATAGATCTGGCATTTAAGATAGTGAAGAAAGGACTTTAGATATATCTTTGAGAAGTTTTGTTAAAGTAAATAGATGACAACATGAATACAATCAGAAAGGCGAAGACTAACACTTTGAAATTTGGTTCATTATTGGTATGTATTTTCTTTTACTACCAAAATTCATTTCCCTCTATTGGAGATATAGTATGGAAAACTGATAAGCCGGTCATCTATCAAATAAATGAATGTATACAAAGTCTAGGAGACAACTTTTATGCAATTATGTTTGATTAATTTTTAAAATTTCAAGCAAGGATGCATAAGACATACAAAGTTCCACCTCAACTAATTACTAAATATAAGGATAATATGTGTTTTGAGGTAGATACTGATGTTTATATTATCAAGGTTGTTGAGCCTAGAGTTGAATGGATTCAACCGATGGGATATGAGATGGACATTGATATTGGTTCGAAAAAGATAGAAGCACTACTTGCTAAACCAATTGATCCTAATGAAATAGGTATGATACTTATGAAGAAGTGAAAGATAAAATCAAGCAAGGTATAATGATACCTAGGATAATCAAGAAAACAAGCAAGATGATTGATGGTTTATCAAAAAATCTTGGAGCTGATGATACATTGGTTAGGGAAACTAAAAATGAACAAGCTATTGTTGTAGTTGACAAGCAACATGAGCAAATGTCATCACCGAGAAAAAGAGGCATTGGAAGGTACACTAGATCCTTAATACAACTGAGAGAAAAGAAAGTTGTATAGGTAGTACAACCGAGAGGAAAGACTTATGTAAGATCCAGAGGAAGGAAGATTTGGAGCCTTTAGGCAAGCCAAATATGAGAAAAGGAATGAAGAAGATTGAAGAAGCCATTTTGGTGACTTTTCTAAAATACAGATTAACATCCATTGAACTTGCAGACAAGTTACCAGATGAATTGTACAATAAGATTGATGCAACATGGAAGTATGCTACCAATGCAGAGAAAGAAATGAGAGAGGGGTCACTAGTACATATTATTCCTGACCTTGCACCATCTGAAATTCATGAATCACTAAAGAAGTATTCAAATAAATTTCTAGTCAAGGGAAGAGCCCTAAGGATAATGAATGGAGATATACAATCTATGGAGAAGGAAACAACTACAAAATGGAAAGATATATTTCACATAGATGATACCGAGTATCATGAAGCATAAAAGAATCAAGGAGCAACCACTACTGATAAGATAAAAGAAAGCACAGATCAAATAGATCTTATTGATCTAACTACTGATAATGCAAAGATTATTATTGAAGACATACTTGAGGACGAAGATCCTGCAAAAGATTTATCAAAGGATGAAGATGTCATGGACACACAAGTGAATGATACCAAGTGCATGGATGTTGAAAATGAACCTTTGCTAAGAAAAGATCCAATCATGACACAAGTACAAAGTTATACAATTGATGACAATATCAGTACTGAGTTTGTAAAAAACACACTTGACATGGCAACCGAGCCACCTATAGATATAGACAAGGAAAAGGTTGATGAACCTAAGGCTACCGAGATCAAAGAAGAAAATAACACTGAGTTGGAACCCCAACTAACACCAATGGTTAGAAATAAGATATACCACCTACCAACACAATGAATGTTTAGAATGTACAAAGGGCACAAGGCATTCAAAGTGAAATGCAACAAGAATCACATCTTGAGGAGAAGAATGAAGAGAAATAAAAAGATGAGGAGAAGGATGACGAGAAACCACAAGAAGAAGTCAAAGAAGAAGAAAGCATAGCTGGTACACATACCGAGTCACCAGATGCAACTAAGGCATCATGTTCTAAATGCTCTACTTGCGAGAGCAAGTTGATTGAGAAGAAGAAGAACAAAAAAAAGAAGTGAATTATTGATTTGAGCAAGCCTATTGTCATACCTGTTAAGTTTTCAGATAGCTGCAAATGTAATAGCACTCTATGTTGTATGTGTTTTCCAAATGCAACAATATCTCTTTCATTTATATTGGGAATGAGGCTAGGAGAGACATGTCCCTTCATGCGACATGTCTAGTCATTATTGTTTATAAGAAAGGACATGCCTCTTCTCATTAATTATAATTTAATCAATCTTATAGTGTTTCATCAATCAATTGTTAATTAAGAATAATATAACAATTTAATATTGAATATTAAATTTCATATTATTATTAATAATATAACATATATATTATATTATTATTAATCAACATATATTATATGTATTCTAATGATCATACGACTGAAGCTACAAATATTAACACTTTATCTTAGCTAGGGATGATGATTAAAAAAAATGTGTAGTGGTCTCCTATGTCAACACTTATGACCCTCACCATAGCTATACAAATCATCAACACTCCCTCTTAGCTAGGGGGGATAAATCAATCCAATGTCAACACTTATATGACACTTGACAACATCAATCATATGATGTAAGCAATAAAGCATCATCCTCATGATGTAATCAATAGAAACATAGTCTCAAGATGTGGATTGCCTCCATCAATGATTCTATCCACAAGTTCTTAGGTGGATTGCCTCCATCAGTGATTCTATCCACAATCTCTCAGGTGGATTGCCTCCATCGGCGAATCTATGCATAACCTCTTGTGTGGATTGCCTCCATCGACGATTCTATCCACAAGCTCTCGTGTGGATTGCCTCCATCAGTGATTCTATCCACAAGCTCTCATTTGGATTTCCTTCATCAACGATTCTATCCAAAAACTTACGAGCTTTAGAGTGGATTGCCTCCATTGGTGATTCTATCCACAAGTTTTCGAGTGGATTGCCTCAATCGGCGATTCTATCCACAAGTTATATCTATTATGATCTATTTCAGCCATCACAAGATGTCTATCACAATATAAGGTCAATTGTCTCTTTAAGGAGTTGAATGCACCATGCAAGAAATCTTTTATTGTGATATGTTTCAGCCATCACACGATGTCTATCACAATAGAAGGTCAAGTTATTTTAAGATTGTCACCTTTCAATAACTCTTACTATATCATCTTAAAATGGAAGCACTTCCATGTTAAGACTATTTAGCCCTCCTTAGGGGGTGTTTTGGGCCATTATCATGTTGTCCTCTCATTTTTGCCCCTTTTCCATCTTCTGTGCCTGTTTTGGACCTTGATTGGGCCTCTCTAGGCACTTTTTTCCCCACCTGGCATATTTTCCAGGGGTATTGACCCCCTGGGTCAAGGTTGACCTCGACCTTGACCTAGGTCAGGGTCGACCTCAACCTTGACCTAGGCCCCCCTTTTCCATTGGAAAGTTTTCCGGCTGCACGGGGGGGGGGGGACTCAAACGTTTATTTTCCCGCTTCTGGGTTGGCTATTTTGGGTTTCGAAGTGGCAACTCTTAAAAGATATTTAATATAGGTCCACTTCTAGGGGTATAGGCCTAATTGGAATTTATTTCTCCTATGTCGGCCTCTCTAGAAGTTTGTGCCCTAGAGTTGTATATAAGGAAGCCTTCTCCTCTCATTTCTCTAAGAAGCAATACCATCGATACAAATATCATCTACGCATGACCTATGGAAGCGATCGTCTACTTTCAAGCATCCATTGTTCTACATTCTTCTCAAGCATTCAAGTACTCCATTGAAGATCAAGGATTTAAGCATTCAAGCCTTTGAAGTGATTTGGTTCAAGCATTCAAGATTCAAGATTCAAAACCCTAGATCTATCCATCATGGTGGTGTGATCTTTCTTCAAGATCCTTTGTGCATCCTCAAGATTCATTCATTCTTCCTTCAAGGTGGATTCCAAGCATACAATCATGGAGGTTTTGATTTACATTTATGGTTTTTAATGTTGAGTCTAAGCTTTCATATTAACATACTTGTTTACATTTGAAATGCAATTACATATCTATTGAATATCATAGCTCTGTTGTTAGATCTACTTCTACTACTTGCTAGCATTCTCCATTTCAATTTTGATTTCAAGGTTAATTCCTAAATCAGGGTTTGACTAAGGCAAACCCCTCCCCCCAACAAACAAAACCATTTTTCTTGCAAGTACAAGTATGGAACAACGAATTACAGAGCATATTTGGATACCCTTTTCAGAAAACTTTCAGGATCTGTGAACACAATTTCTGTCGGAGCAGCACAGGTCAAGGTTGACATAAAGGGGTCAAGGTCGACCTGTAGCAGAAGAGGAAAATATTTCTGGGTTTTCTCTATCCTTGTGTTTCTGTTCCAAATCCGGTTGCATAATAACTCAGTACAGACACCAGAAAACAACTATTCTAGATCTGCTACATTTCAAGATAAGTGATTCATTTCATCCTAATCTTTCAGATCTATTTTTTTACTTTATAATTAAAAAATTAGCCCCCCCTTTCCCTCTTTATCCATAACCAGTTGATTCCTTTTAGCATTGATCGTCTCCTTCTGGTTAATCAATTGGGACCCCCTTGTCTTGGATTAGGATCCAATATCCACCTCCCCTCCCCACACACACACACATTTATATCTTACATTTTGGTGAACCCACGATAGAAAACTCTTTCTTTTTGGTTTTAGATGCTTTGCCTCTTTTCCTTAAGAATAGCTTTTGCATACATATTAGATTAGTTTTCTTTTATGCTCTTGCATTTTAAAATACAAAAACATTTCTTGCATTTCATTCACTATGAAGATCTTTAAGTGCTTTGGGGTATGGTTAATTTCCTCATTATTATTCTCTTAGCATCTCTTTATAGTACTTATGATGTTTATGAGAGTATCATCCATTTCATTATGTTTGTAACTCTTCATGTTTCACTTGCTTATGCTATTTTGAGATTAACTAATACTAGCCTTCTTACTTTCAAAACTTTCATTAAGAATTCATGTGGCAGACTTATTGCTCTTTTGGATTATGTGAAGAACTTGGTAGATGATACGCCATTTCGTAATCTTCCTAATCCTAATCCTATCCTTCCTAATCTTCCTAATCCTACTCATATCCTTCCTAATCCAATTTCTAATATTCTCACTCTTATTTCTCCATCTTCTATCCCTAGTTTTTCCCACACTTATGATGGGGCTCAAACTATGGTTCATGATGTAGATGTGCAAGAATTTTTTGATTTAACTTCCCCTTATTATCCGATCCATGATGATATTAAATGGAAGAGCGAAGACACTTCTTCTAAACCTATCATTCCACCTTATACAACATTTTCTCATGATCACCGTAAACAATCACCTCATGTAGAAGATTTACATGATATGTACACTACCAGATACAAAATGGTGGCTAAACAAGGTTATAAGGGTTTAGGGCTTGGTGTTAATGAACATGGTATTGAATATCTAGCTCATCTATCCCCTAAACAAGATAGGCATGGTCTAGGCTTTCCGCTATCTCAATTTAAGGTGGTTGAATTGATCATCGCCCTCCTTTTCATGTTCTTCTTCCAACACCTTCCTTAGATTACCCTGATACCCCTCAAGATGTGGCTAAGAAGGTGTATGTTCAATTAATGAATTCTAAGAAAGAAATCTTTAAACCTATGCCGAAAGATGCTCTCTCCAAGTACAAATGTCCTTTTCATTATAGTAATACACATTTACTTGCTAATTGTGTGCATTTCAAGATGTATGTTAGAGAAAGAGTTGCTTTAGGAATTATATCTCACTCTCGTGCAGTATTACAATTTCTTCATAATTTCTATCCGAGGAATACCCCTCGTTCTTCTATAATATAGATCTTTATCCCTCTTGTCTCTTGACTGGGGGTCAAAAGGTATTTCTTCCATTTTTCTAGGATCCATTATGATCTTAGCATGTATTTTGTTTTGAGCTTAATTGGTTATTCTTTCTATATTTTATCCCTATGGTTTTGTATTATGATATGGTACATCCTTCCTTTGCTCATAATCATCCATAGCTCTCTTCTAGTATTCATGATATCTTTTCTAAGACATTTGTTTTGCAAAGATATTTCTTTGTTATAACATTTCCTGATTTGATTGTTATATCCCTTGCTTTCATCCCTGGGGGGAAAGGTTTTCCTTGTTTCTCTTTGTCTAAGGATCTACTTTCCTTAGCTTCATGGCATTTGTGTATTCTGCAACATTATTTCCTTATACTGAATTATGTTTTGGCTATGGAAACCTTTTTATGTGAGGGGTGGTTGTCCTAGGTCATCACTGTGCGTGCTAAAATTGGACCTCTTACTTAGCAGTACACTTAAACATAGTCATTGTTCTTCAGTTACATACAGAAATGAATATTGATTAATTCATCCTGCATGTCTGAAAGAGCCGACCTGTTGCCTTCTAGTAGGCAAGAGTATAAGCTTTCTCTCAGAACATTGCAAGCTCAGTGACTACACCAAAGACCTAAACGAAGGATTTAAATAGCTATATGCTGAGAGTAAATTGCTGATTAATCTAAATGCAAATGCAAATGCAGATTGCTGTTAATCCAAGGTAGTTAGAATTCAGTTTTAGAACACCAATTGAAATGTGAGATATTCAATTTTAAACCCAAATTGAAAGTGTGTTCTAAGTTTATGTTTGCATGCTTGAATAAAAGTAAACAACAATATTAGATAAATGAAAGCTAAAACATGCAAGAAAGCTAAGATAAAAATGCAGTATAATAACTTTAATTGAAAATTAGGATCCTTAGTGAAGGAAAATAGTTTCTCTTTTATAGAAATCTCTCTCAAATTGACGCTCAAGATTGAACAAAATGAGTGGCTTAGATTTGATTAAAGAAGCACAATCCATGTGCAAGAGATTCAATTGGTCAAGGGAGTCAGTTGACTGAACTGACTGATCAGTTGTTTTGGAAACTTCCAAAATCAGTTCTCAGTTAATTGAAATGTTCCAAAATGATAAATAGTGGAGAATCAATTAATTGAGTGGAACTAGATTGTTTCCAAAATGACAAATCAGTTAACTGGATTTGATGATGTCATATGCATTTTTAATAAATTAATTTATTTTAAATGCACATTTATGTTTTTATAATTAATTGAATTCCTTTTTGATTTAATTGACAATTTTGTAATTTTTGTTTAATTAATATATCATAATATCAATTAAATAGTTAACATAAGATATATTTGCCAATGTAATGTGATTTTAGGAATTAATTAATTAATCAACTATGATGATTGATTAGGACCTAGGGTTTAGGTTAGATCAGTTTGAATTTGATGAATTGCCTGTTCAATTTAGGACTTAGAATAGTCAAGATTAGGGTTTCTTGATTAAATGTTGAGATTGGGGCTCTAGGGTTTAGATGACCATTTTTAGGTGATTACATTTGCCCCTCTTTGAATTTATGTGCGATCAACGCATTGATTCAAAGACTTGTTAGCGAGAAGACCCAGAATAGTTTGATTTGAAGTGATAAAACTATTCTTTTGAAGAAGAAGACCGACTTTGAGCTTGATTGGACGAAGATCAATCAAAAGATATAAATAGAATGCTTAGTTTGATTTGAAGTGATGAAACTAAACATCTGTCAGGAACTCTTAAACCTTTTTGATTGGTTTGAATGAATAACTAGTTTGATTTGAAGTGTTGAAACTGATTACCGTTAAGAGATTTGATTAGCAAGAAAATTGAGTTGATTTGAAGCGATTAAGTCAGTTTGATCAATGTATCTGGTTTCAATAATGAATAGTCCGTATAAGACCGATCTTGTCTGGTTTCGAGTGTATTCACCACTGGATAAGACCATTGATTAGGTTGCCTTTGATTTAAGATGATCTCAACTTGATTTGGTGCGATGAAGCTGAGATGCCCCAAGCGATGGGGTTTTGATTGAGGGTGTGATCACTGGAATGTTTATGTCCTGATCCTGCCCCCTCGGGAGCGAAATTGAAATATGGCTAGGTGCCCCAGTGATGAGAAGCAATTCGATTGATTAGACCATTTAGGAAGAAACTGATCTGATTAGAAAGAGGTCCCACATGGTTAGGACAAAAGATGTACTTGATGAGAGGTCTTGTTTGACCGAGATTGACCAAAAGTAAGATACATGGATTGATTAGAAGGAAAGCATGAGAGATTTCCATTGGTAGTGCAAGTGGTCAAATTCAAATTTTGATTTCGATCCTGAAAATAGAATGAAGATAGTTGATTTAGCAAGGGGTGTCATGGCCACTTGACGATGAGAAGATTGATCGATTAGAATCTCAGATCCTTCACATTGGATAGAGATAAAGTTATTATGAAATTTTCAACACTGTGCAGATGTAGATGCAAGGCTAACATGAATGCAACCTAAGGTGTAGTCACTGAGCTTTAGCAATTGAAAATTTTCATCATTGAGCATTTTTTGGAACATCAGAGTCGATACAATCCTTACTAGTGCCACTGTGACCATAAGAATATGAATATGACTTTCATCGGATTAGATATGGGAAACTAATGTCAGCATCGAGGCACAACAACCGAGATGACCTGAACATTGTTTCCAGTTGATGTTACAAGAGTACACTGGTATCGAGGCATTCAAAGCCAAGATAACCATGAGTGCGATCTTGCGTAAACAAATAGAGCAATAACAATCAAGGAGATAGTTTTGACCTCACCTTGGCGTACAAATAAACAAGATCAAGGGATGTGAGGCTTTACCGCCTTAATGCAAGAGCTCTTATCACATACACCCTGATTATTTGACATTGTCAGATGATCGAAACCACACTAACAAGTAGTAGACAAAGAAAAGATTAGCAAAATCAATGATAATAGACAACATACGAATAGAAGTTCAACATACTTCAGCCAGTTTCAAAGTTTTCAGATGTGTATATGTATTAGGTGTTGAGAAACACCATTGTGCTTGTGAGTGCTTTGTGTTTGATTGCTATCGATCTGTTGTTTACGTTTATGATATCCAATGTGTATTAAGAAACACATATGTATCCAAATATAGTGTTAAGAAACACATTTGATTGTGGTGTTGAGAAACATCTTCTTGCGTCAGTAGCGAGTTGTCCTTTAGAAATGACAAGATTACTGACTCTGGTCTAAACCAAAGATGCGATCAAATTGGGGACCCACCCTAGTAGCAAACGACGATAACTGACTTGACTCATACTGCGAGGACAAAGCCGATTTGATTGCCCCAGAGGTTATGACTCTGGACCGGTTTCAAGCTAGGAGGGTTCTCAGAAGAACTAGAGTGTCACGAAAGTGACTGAAAGATACGTACAAAATGAAGCAAAGGATTGATGCGAAGATTGAACATTGATAGATGGAGTACTGAGTACAAGAGGTGCCTGTTTTCCAGGTTTTCACCTACTTGGCAGAGATTCTTTTTTTGCTACCATGGCGCCTGTTTACTAGGTTTTCACCAATGCACTTTTTCTTCTTTTTCAATTTTTTTTTTGTATTTTTCAAATTTTTTTTGATTGATGCATCAAGGCGCCTATTGCTAGGTTTTCACCAAGATGATCATTTTTTCAGGACTTTTTCCAATTTTTAGATTTTTTTCAGGACATTACTATGTACATGGTGCTGATCACTGAGAATGCCTTAGGTGTAGAACTTCTTCAGATGGAGAGTGTTGATGGGCTCTTGAAGCGGATCTCCTTCAGGTGTGGAGAGTCGATAGGCTCCAGAACTGAATGCTACAGTAATGATATAAGGACCCAGCCAGTTGGGTTCAAACTTCCCCTTCTGCTCTCTATGTGACTGATTACGGGGATTTTCACTCAACACAAGGTCTCCCACTTGAAGTTCTCTAGGTCTGACTTTTGTTGTTGTATCCTCTTGACATTCTTTTCTGATAAGCTCTAAGGTGATCAAAGGCCACTTTCCAACGTTCGTCCAGCAACTCTAGTTCTTGGAGTCTCAAAACTCTGTACTCTTAATCAGGTACAAGTCTGTGCAAAGAAACCCAAAGAGATGGGATTTCTACCTCTAGGGGTAAGACTGCTTCTACCCCATATACCAGTGCAAATGGGGTTTCCCCTGTAGGCATTCTGATGCTCATTCTGTAAGCCCATAATGCAGTATTGATCTGCAGGTGCCAATCCCTTCTAGACTTGTTAACTGTACGATGTAAGATTTTCAACAAATCTTTATTTGAGGCCTCAGCCTGCCTATTACCTTGTGCGTAATAGATTGAAGAATAGTGTTGTGTGATTTTTAATTTTTCACACAACTCATCCATGGTGTAGTTCTTAAATTGACCTCCATTGTCAGTGATGATGGAAGAAGGTATTCCATAGCGACAAATGATGTAGGTCAGAATGAACAGTGAGACATGTTGTCCTGTCGCTTTAATGAGTGGGACTGCCTCAACCCACTTGGTAAAATACTTAGTAGCTGTAATAATGAACTTGTGTCTATTAGAAAATGAGGGGTAAATCTGCCCGATGAGATCAAATGCCCATTGTTGAAAGGGCCAGTGTGTTACAAAATGAATGAGCTCCCTTGCTGGAGCGTGTATAAGATTGCCATGTAGCTGACATTTCTTACAAGTTTTTGCGAACCTGATAGCTTCTTTCTCCATATCTGGCCAATAATACCCCGCTCTAAGTAGTTTTCGGGCTAGAGTCAGATCGTTAGAATGAGAACCACAAATTCCTTCATGGACTTCAGACAACACATGTTTGGACTCTTATTTTTCTAGACACCTAAGCAAAGTACCGTCTAATCCTCGCCTATACAAATCGTTGGCCACAAGAACATACCGTGAGGAATTGTGGATGAGGTGTCATTTTTCATTTTTGGTTAGTTCATCAGGAATTACCTGATGGCACAGGTAGTAATAGACATGGTGATAACAGGAGGATTCCTACTCAATGACTAAACAAACCATTTTGGATTCAGGGGAGTTGTAGGAAGGGAAATGGATTTCTTCCACTAGGAACTCATAACGGAAGTCGTCCTCTTGTTGTTGTGAGGATGCTAATGTAGCCATGGCATCAACTGCTCTATTCTGTACCATTGGGACTTGTTGAAATGTGATGTAAGTGAAATATTTCTTAAAGTTATCAACCATTCATTTATAAGGCATGAGTTTTTCATCCTTAGTCTGGTATACATCATTGATTTGGTTGATTACAAGTTAAGAGTCACCATGGACATGTAATTTAGAAACATTCCATTGAAGAGCCAGTTTGATTCCATTTACCAGTGCTTCATATTATGCTATGTTGTTGGTACAAGGAAACATGAGCTTGTACGCCTTTGGAATGGAATAGTTTTGAGGAGTCAGAAACAAAATCCCTGCACCTAAACCTTGTTGTGTGAAGGAGCCATCAAAGAAAATTTTCCAGGATCTGTGAGTGATGTGAAAAATAGATCCATCTGGGAACTCAACATGGATTGGTTCATTGTCGTGTAGTGGAGCATCAGCCAGTTGATTTGCAATTGCTTTCCCTTTTATTGCTTTACACTCAATATATTCTATGTCAAATTCACTAAGAAGCATAACCCATTTAGCCAATCTGCCAGTGAGGGTAGCTTTACTTAGGAGATACTTCAAAGGGTCAATTTTAGCCACTAGTTTGACTGAGTGAGCCAACATGTAGTGACACAATTTCTGAGATGCAAAGACTACTGCCAGGCATTCTTTCTCGATCATAGAGTAATTCATCTCATAGGACACCAATGTTCTACTAATATAGTATATAGCACGTTCTTTCTTGTCTTCATCTTCTTGTGCTAGCAGTGCCCCCAGTGACATTGAAGTAGCTGAAATGTATAGAATCAATGGTTTACCTTGTTGAGGTGGCATGAGTACTGGTGGGTTAACCTGGTACATTTTGATTTGAGTGAAACTCTTGTCACATTCTTCACTCCATTGATAAGAAATGCCCCTGCGCAGACTCTTGGTAAACGGTTGTGCTCTGTCAGCCAACTGTGAGATGAACCTTCTGATAGATTGGATTCTCCCTTGGAGTGTTCTCGTTTGACTTATGTTCTTGGGAGGTGACATTTCTAGTATTGCTCGTACTTTTTCAGGATCAACCTCTATGCCTTTAGCTGAGATAATGTAACCTAACAACTTGCTAGAGGTAACACCAAATGCACATTTCTTAGGATTCAACTGTAATTTAAACTTTTCCATTCTATCCATGATTGGGCCTAAATATTGTAGGTGCAGAGATCGTTTCTTTGATTTAGCAAGGGTATCATCCACATAGTCTTCAATGGTTTTCTGCATCATATCATGGAAGATAGTTGTTACTGCCCTCTGATAGGTAGCTCCTTCATTTTTCAAACCAAAAGGCATGACATTCCAGTAGAACGTTCCCTAGGCACATGTGAAGGCAACCTTTTCTTGATCCTCTGGAGCAATCTTGATTTGGTTGTACCCCCGATAAATCGTCCATGAGAGAATACATTTCATACCCAGCAGTCATGTCCATAATCATGTCAATGTTAGGCAAAGGAAAGTCATCCTTTGGACATGCTTTGTTGAGATCCCTAAAATCAGTGCAGACTCTGATGGATTTGTCTAGCTTTGATACTGGTATGATGTTGGATATCCATTATGCATAGTCAATAGCTCGAATGAATCTAGCTTTGAGTAACTTTTCTAGTTCAACCTTGATAAGTAATGCAACATGAGGGTGCATTTTTCTGAGTTTTTCTTTTACTGGTTTTACCCCAGGAGCTATTGAGAGATGATGCATGATAATGTCTGGATCTAAACCAGGCATATCTGAGTATGTCCATGCAAAATTTATCTTCTTCTCTTTAAAGAAGTTTGTGAATTCCTTGAGCTCTTCTGCAGACAAAGACTTAGCTACATGAATGATGTGCGGATGTTCCTTTGTACCAATATTCACTGGTTGAGTTGGCTCTATGAGCACTGATGATCATTGCTGTAAATGACTAGGCAAGACATCAAGCATCCCATCCTCAAGCGCCTAAGAGAGGTTTTCACCTTTGGATGTGTCTTTTCTTTTTACTATTTTGGGTTATGAAACCGCCACAATGTGGTTTTCGCCTTCAAACCCTTTTCTTTTTCTCATTTTTATTTTATAACTGAGATACCTGATGTCCGCTTCAGTCATGCTCACACTAGGTTCACTAGTGGAAGAAGTGACAGGTTCAACGGTGTTAAGATAGCAGGCTAAAGAATAGTCATTAGGAAATGTAGGCATTTTGGTAGGTTGTCCTTGTAAGGACCAATCAATGAGTTGAGGATGCATTGGCGACAAAGGTTCAATGGGTTCGAGGGCGTTCACGGTATGTTCATCGTAGACAAAAACTATTAAGTAGAGTCCTAAACCTGAACCTTGTATAGATGTGTTCAAATCAGAAAGAGCCCTAACAACATGATCAAAGCCCATGTCAGAGATAGGGGTTCCTAATTCGTTCAACCTAACCTCTAAGCCTTCGCCTACTTCAGGTATGGGTACATATCGCTGAACTGTATCCATCTCTATGTCTAAGGTGTCTTTTGAAAGACTGTCAAACTCATATTCATGGGAGTCTGTTTCATCATTAGGTTTCATATCAAGGACATGAGTGAAATCCAATCTTTGCCCCCAGTTTGGATGAGTTCTACCTAAAAACTCTGTTATGGTTAGACTCGTTTCTTTTGTATCCGGATCTTGTTAAGATTCAGTAGTTTCTGACTGATCGGAAGTTATCAGTGATTCTTCGAGAATACACTCTTCAGTAGCATTGACCTATGGTGTATCTTCATCAAATAGAAGAGCCAAAATATTGGGAGGAATGGGAGAAGGATACACATCCTCTGCATTGGAATCATCTGAATCATCCCAGTTGCCAGTGCTTTCTACTATTGTGTTCTGTTCTTCCAGAACTTGACGTCCCTTTCCTTTATCTAGGCAATTCTTCGCTCTTTTTTTTTCTTAGATAAGAATCCTAGACCAGTTGTGTCTCTAGGTCATCTATAGTCAACAAAGATAAGTTCTTTTAGTCTATTTTGATTAGGTCCAATGGGTCCTTTACCCGAATACCCCACACCAAATTCTTCTGGGGTATTACACGTTGTTTGACTTCATTATCTTCAGGTTCCTTATATAACCAAGATAGAATGACTCTTTCCTCCTGTTCATCTTCTAATGGTGTGTTGGCAATAACGAAGGTCTCATCATAGATTTCTTGGGGTGTTGTTGGTTTCATTTCTTCTGACGGTTTTCCATAAGACCGAGGTGATCTGGGAAGAGAGGTGAGTGACAGTACGGGTTCCACTATGTATCCACCCATACCTGTGTCCTTTGTCTTGAGTTTATTTTCCATTTCCTTCAGTAAATTTGTAGCTAATTCAGAGTTGGATGCCTCACTGTTGTGCGGGACAAGGGTATCCGCTGCTTGTCTTAATGCATTACAGGCATAACTAGTGTCTGCAGGAACAGTGACTTCTACACCATTGATCGAGAATTTGATGCACTGATGCAACATTGATGGCGCTACCTGCATCTCATGGATCCAAGGTCTTCCTAAGAGAATGTTGTAGGCCAGTGGGAGATCCAGAACTTGGAAGGTAACATCCCACTCAACAGGACCTATTTGGATTGGTAAAGTTACGAGACCTTTAGAAGATCTTTCTTGTTCATCATACGGCTTGATAGGGATTTTCTTTTTAGGATCAATGACATTCTCTGAAAAGCCTAGTTTCTCAATTAACCTGTATGTGCATATATTCAACCCTGTGCCTCCATCTATCAAGACCTATCTGACCCGATGTTTATGGATCAAGACTTCGACATGCAAGGGGAGATTGTGTGGATGACTTAAAGAGTTGTCATCTTCTTCTGAGAACAATAGGTAATGTGGCAAGGTCAAGTGACCCACCATGGATTGAAACTGATCTAGATCTAAGTCCTTAGGGACATTGGTAGTTGATAGTGCTTTATCCAAGACCTCTCTGTGAGACGGAGAGAGTTTGAGCAATTCGAAGATTGAAATTTGGGCAGAGGTTCTCTGCAATTGCTCGACGATGCTATAGTCCACAGTATTGGACGAAGTCAGTTGTTTGGACTGTGAGACTTTAGAGGTACCCACAACGGTTTGTTTGCTAAGAGGTACCCAGGATTTGGATACCGATGGTTTATTGGAAGACGATGAAGGGTTGGAAGATCCAGAATGCCCAGGGTGACCTTTGCTTACGCTTGAGTCACTGCATTGGCCGATCGAGACTCTTTCTCTTTCTGCTTGACGATGATGACATTGCAATATTCAGAATGAGATAGCTCAAGCATGTTGATGACGTTGTAGTCATCATTAGAATAAGTTTGATTGATTTGAGCGCCTTTCTTAAAAGTTTCTCCTTTGTGATGTTTCAGGAAAGGATCTTTGAATGCCTTATGATCAACATTCTTGTTGTGATTATCAACCGCAATTATTTTGTTATCAATGAGATCTTGGATCTCATGTTTGAGCCTCATGCAATTTTTTGTCGTGTGTCCTTTGTTTCTATGGAATTGACAGAAATCATTGTCTCTCCACCATTTAGGTTTGATTTCTGGATCATATGGTTTGGAGTTATTTGGAAACATGATCAACTTATTTGCCAGTAGAGTTTTAAGTGTAGATTCACAGGACTCACCTCAAGAGTCAAAGTCTCGTTTACGTTTAATCCATGGTTTGTCTTTCAATAAACCACTGGTCCCGTTAGAAGATGAGGATTTAGTGGTATTTTCAACAGTTTTCAGGGCCTTGGAGCCACTTGTCAGATTGAAGACTGCTGGTTTTGACTGGGGAGCAGAGTAATCGACTGCTCCATCATTTACCACATGCTTGTTTTTGTTCCAATATTTAGGTTTGTCTTTAGAGTTGGAACCAAACTCGTTTTCCTTATAGAGAGTAATGTCACCCTTTTTGACAAGCACATCTTCTATTTTCATCACGTTTTCCACCATTTTCTCGAAAGAGGGTGGACATTGCATCTGAAGAGGGTACTTTAGTTATGGAATCAGAACACTAGCAAAAATATCCATCTTTTCAGATTCAGGCACGGTTCGTGGATATCTAGAAAACATCTTTCTCCACCATTGAAGAAAGGTCAGAAAGGGTTCTGCTCTGTTTTGCTTTGTGTTACATAAATCAATCATCGTCAAAGGATGTTAGATACTGTAAGAGTACTATTGTAGGAACGGATTCATCAGCTCATCGAAAGTTTTTATGCCAATGGGTAACTTTGAGAACCACTCCATATCTTGGCCGCTCAAACTCCGAGGAAAGAGATGCATAAGATATGTGTCATCATGCATAAATTTGGTACAAAGAGCACATAATTCTTGGATGTGATCTTGTGGATCAGAGTGACCGTTGTACTTATCAAATCGTGGAATTTCAACACTGCACGGGAACGAAGGTAAGTACAAATCTTTATCAAAAGGAAAAGGACCGATTGTGTTTAAAGAAAACCTTGTGTTGGGTGTTTCCTTTTCCTTTTGGAGTTTTTGTAATTCCATTTGCATAGCTTGCATTTGTTTATTTATGACCGTCATAGGTGTCTCTTCTTCTCTAGCAATGATACCCTCAGCTTTGAAGTGAGGTGGAAGTTGAGCACCTTGCTCTGGTAGATCTAGGAAATATTGTTCCTTATCCCTATTTAGGATTATTTTCATGAGTTTTACAAACCTCTTATCCTGGAGACATTCATCAATCTCTTCCTCATCGGGGTCTGATGGACTCGAGGAATGTTGACTATTGCGATGGTTGGTACCATTAGAGAGGTCTCTTTATCGAGACCTGCCTCTACCCCGTCTTTCTTCTGACATCTTGGGACTAGGTAACTTGTCCACTAGGGATTGTGATCTAGGAGGAATTTGAGAATCTCCCTCAAAGAGAGGGTTCTCTCCAAACAAGGATTTGTCTTTGAATGGGAATCCCTGGTTGTCTTCTTCGTGAAATTCTCTAAAATGACTTCTAGTTCGAACATGCATAAGATAAGTTGATTCACCCGAATGACATCGTGGTGATATGTAAAGTGTTGTCTAAGTCCAAGACCAAAGAGACGAAGAGATAAACGTCCAACTGAGGATGGAGATAGAAAAGACTCTCATCTTGAGTCAAGGTTAACGAACTTGCTCTCACAACCTAGAATAAGGGCAGTGCAGACAAAGATGAAAAGATTGAACAAATGACTCGGTCAATTGGACAAGCGTAACGACATCAGATTTCAAGATAGTGATAGGTTGGACTAACAATAGAATCGTAGTTGTATGTGAACTAGCAGAAGCATTATAGCAGTGCAAGTTGTAGAATATACTGAATGTAGTAGCATAGACTGGTGGAAGACAAATTTTTGACAAGTTTTTGAAACCAATTCGATAGAATTTTGACAGAGTTTCGACAAGATTGTTGAAGTTTCAGATGAGACAAGATAGACAAATATCCAAAGTGAAGAATTTTCTAGATTGTTTGATTGTTGTTGTTGTTGTTTCAGGAAACACTCACGCAAAACACATCATGGAGATAGTTTTTTGTAAAAATAAAATAATAGACACACCACAATCCTAGGATAGCCAGGGCAATATCTATTGAATTCCCACTTGAACTGAAGTTCAGCCATGCCTACTCATAGCAGACAACATAGAAGCTTGGAGGCACGGGCTCCTCCTTACATGTGCACTCACTTCTCAGGCACACCAAGCTTCAAATCCCAAGGGTAATGACTTCCCAAGGGACTGTTGTCTCTACTAAGAGCTGTGAAAGTGTGGGACATCTTAGTTGGTCTCTGACCTTCCGCGCCAACAGATAGAGGGTTTTTGGATACTAGAACATAGTTTGTAGTAAGGCCATCCATTCAGGTGGTTATACTTGCAGTAGATTAGCTCCGTTATGGAGGCCTCCCAGCCTATAGAAGTTATGTTCTATAGGTTTTAACGCACCACAAGGGTACTGAGGGAGATCTTCTTCCCGGTATAACGCAATCAACACCTGTTCACTGTGACATTAATCACAATGACATTTTTTATATACCGGTTCGGAAGGGCTTGGATTTAGCCTATTACCAGTTGGGCAATCCACTCTCATCGGCTCTGTTAAAGAAATTAGGAGGTAGCCACGCTAAAGGATTTGTATAGATTTCTCTTTCACCCAAGATCCACGAAGGCGAGGGGAGAGGATACGTCCATGCAATTCCTTGGGTTTACAAAACTAGAAGACACTTCAAGCAGAATAAGAAAATGACAATAATGTTTCTGGATTTCTGATCATCCTAAAAGGGCGAGAGGATAGTTTCCTGACATTATTGTCATTCCTAAAACATCAAACAAATGTTCATTTTAAGAAGTCTTGCATGTGGGTTCCTATTTTAAGAAATCAAAAACAAAATGCAAGCACAATGTTTTGCATTCTATCGATCAAAGACAACCTGCAAAACCAATTCATTAGTAGTTTGTGTTTTATTCTTCTTGGATAACGTTCTGCAAACCACTATTAGGCTGTATGCAAAAGATAATCACATGAACATCAAAGCCAAAGATTAGTCCACATTATCAAAATCTGAAAATTAGAAAAAAGATCACATATTCAGAAAGTACACAGAAAATCATGTAGTTTAAAAAAGAAATGCACTGAACAAGGTGATTGTATGAGCCCATATGAGGCTCTGGAAGCTGCAAAAACAAGGATTAGTTAGTATAGTCACCAAAAAGTGCAATTTCTGATCAATCCAGAGAGAAAAATAAAAAACTGACTTCACCACAGTGATCCTTGTGAAATTCTACCCCACATAAAAAAAAATGCTCCCAAAAAGGACCTAAAATAAGCAAGATATTAGGGTTTGAAGTCAGACTATAAATTCAAAAATGCATATGGTGAATGCAAGAAATTTTAAATGTTTGATGACGTTATTATTTTCACTGGTTAAATTTGACTGTCTTGTGCACGTCACAAAAAGCCAATAACCTTGCCCAAAGACTGCTAGACGATCGTCAATTTTAAAATGGCCACATCAGGAAGGGGCGGCCATTGGGTGGCGGCTTGGTTGAACTTGAGCGAAGTTAGGGATGAGCAAAGAGAGGTGGCGGAGCCCATTTGAAGGGTTGGTGGCTAGTGCAGAGGGGCCTATGCAGAGGCAGTGGTGGAGGCTGGGCGGAGAGGAGCTGAGCAGGAGGCGGCGTGAGGGTTTTAGGAGATGGAGGAGGGAAATGTTTGCAGTGCTGTGTGAGCGGAGGGAAGCATGACCAGAGGAGGAGAGAGGGAAGCGGCGGGTGGAGACTGGGGTTTTGGGCAGGGAGAGGAGGAGCGGCGGGGGTTTTGAGCAACGAGGGAAGTGGAAGTTGGGTGGTGGGTTGGCGGGAGGAGGGATGTAGGGTGAGCAGAGGGGACGCGGTGGAGGAGTGCGTGGAGGGATAAGGGTTTGAAGCGAATGGAGTTGGTTGCAGAGGTGGGTGAGTGGTGGGTGGTAAGCTATGCGGGTTGAGGAAGTGGCAGGTGGAGAAGTGAAGTGGTGTGGGCTACGGGTGGAGTGGGGTAATGGGTAGCGCATAGAGCTTGGGGGAGGTGGCGGGGTGTGTAGGGATTTAATCCCACATGCCCCCCCTCAACAAGCTATTAGAAGGTTTTTTAAGCAAAGCACACACTAAGTAATGTGAATAAAAGGTGTTGGCTCAGTTTGCCTGGTTTGCTTTGAGACAACAAAATCACACGCTTAATAAATGATTAATAAATATAATTAAGTTAAATACATGCGTAGAGAGGGCATAATGCCATTAATATTTGAAACACATCAGTTTTTTTTTAAAATTTCAAAATATTTTCCTTGGTCTACGTTCTGGCAAATTGCCTCGTTTTGCATGTAGAGACCGTACGACCTCTGTTTGCAAATTTTTTTGTGACAGATTCAATTTTGAACGAGCATAGGCGTGTTTATAGTCATTTCAAACCGAAACGACGACCTAGACACAATGGTGGATGCAGATTTTGCTCAAAATGAATGGAAAATAATATTAAAAACATAATTTAATAATGAGGCCTGAAATTGATTTTTAGCCCCATGGTGGGCACAAAAAATGTGTGTGCTAAAACTGAACCTCTTACTTAGCAGTACACTTAAACATAGTCATTGTTCTTCAGTTACTTACAGAAATTAATATTGATTAATTCATCCTGCATGTCTGAAAGAGTCGACCTGTTGCCTTCTAGTAGGCAGGAGTATAAGCTTGCTCTTAGATCATTGCAAGCTTAGTGACTACACCGAAGACCTAAACGAAGGATTTAAAAGCTATATGCTGAGAGTAAATTGCCGATTAATCTAAATGCAAATGCAAATGCAGATTGCTGTCAATCCAAGCTAGTTAGAATTCTGTTTTAGAACACCAATTGAAATGTGAGATATTCAATTTTAAACCCAAATTGAAAGTGTGTTCTAAGTTTATGTTTGCATGCTTGAATAAAAGTAAACAACAATATTAGATAAATGAAAGCTAAAACATGCAAGAAAGCTAAGATAAAAATGAAGTATAATAACTTTAATTGAAAATTAGGATCCTTTGTGAAGGAAAATAGTTTCTCTTTTATAGAATTCTCTCTCAAATCGACGGTCAAGATCAAACAAAAAGAGTGGCTCATATTTGATTGAAGAAGCACAATCCATGTGCAATGATTCGATTGGTCGAGAGAGTCAGTTGACTGAACTGACTGATCAGTTGTTTTGGAAACTTCCAAAATCAGTTCCCAGTTAGCTGAAATGTTTCCAAAATGATAAATAGTGGAGAATCACTTAACTGAGTGGAACTAGATTGTTTCCAAAATGATAAATCAGTTAACTGGATTTGATGATGTCATATGCATTTTTAATAAATTAATTGATTTTGAATGCACATTTATGTTTTTATAATTAATTTAATTCCTTTTTGATTTAATTGACAATTTTGTAATTTTTATTTAATTAATATATCAAAATATCAATTAAATAATTAACATAAGATATATTTGCCAATGTAATGTGATTTTAGGAATTAATTAATTAATCAACTATGATGATTGATTAGGACCTAGGGTTTAGGTCAGATCAGTTCGAATTTGATGAATTGCCTGTTTGATTTAGGACTTAGAATAATCAAGATTAGGGTTTCTTGATTAAATGTTGAGATTGGGGGTCTAGGGTTTAGATGACCATTTTTAGGTGATTACAATCACCTCTTCTTTATTTTGCAAATTATGTTCTTTATAAACTCTTGCCTTTGCTTTGGTTTAGAGTTTGCTTCCTTCATTCCAAGATTTCTCTTCCTCTTGATCGCAGGGGCTTGATGATTGAATCTTTGATCCCTGTTTACTTTTCTTTGAAAGATGATATTTTATCCAAAGGAGTCCTCTATGGTGGGGGTCTTTTTGATAAGATCTCTTCCTCTTTGAGGATCCTTTTTCCATAAGTGACATATCCTTTTCATGATTATCTATGCTCCTAGATGTTCAATACTCTTCGCTAAGAAAATAGTGTACATTGTTTCTAACAGGATATCTCCTTACTTTGTGCAGTAGGTATCCTCCTTCTCTTCCTTATCCTATCTATTAGGTAGCCATGATAAGGAGCGGGACATATATAAGGTCTCCCTTATACTATAGTTTACATTTTACAACATGCTAAATCCTCGGAAGGTAACGCACATAAGTTGCTAAAGCCTGAATAGATACACATTTTTATTATATTTGCTAAATCCTCAGAAGGTAATGCACATAATTTGCTAAATCCTGAAGAGACACACATTTTTATTTTTTCTAAATCCTCGAAAGGTAATGCACCTAAGTTGCTAAATCCTGAAGAGATACACATTTTTAATTTCAAATATGCTAAATCCTTGGAAGGTGACGCACATAAGTTGCTAAATCCTGAAGAGACATGCATTTTTCCATAGTGATACAAGAATGTGGATCTATGGGTATTCCAAAAGCCGTCAGAAGTTATGTTACAACTACAAAGCACCATTTATGGGTGAACCTGTTGGGCTCTCCCTGCTTGGTGATTCACAGTAAGGTGGGCATCCTACTGGGCGATGTAATCACTCTCTCTTTTCTCTCTTTCGCTTTCATGCTAGTAGGATTAGATCTTGAAGCTATGTTATTTATAGTGTTGCTATTGTCTTTCTTATGTTGTCATTTATGTTGGAGATTTTTTTGTGCAGTTGATTGATTATATGTTTGTCATTGATGTCAACATATAATACACAGTAGTGATTCTATATGTACTTATCAGAATGATGATATCAAGCCTTGCGTGGTTAGATACATGTAGAAATGTTTATTATGTTATGTTCATACACGCAGATCCAGATATGATGTTTGAGTCAAGTTGTGTAATTCTGTTATTGACAGTTACAGTTCTAGAAGAGTATCTGTTCAGAGCTGACGTATTTAACATGTTTCTTGAGTTGCGCCTATCTTCAAGATATGCGTGTGTATATTCATGATTAGTTATGAGTTGATGATAGTTATCTAAAGGCGCCTAACATGTTTGAAGAAGAATGCAAAGTTAGAGATGATTTGGTGAAGCCAACTTAGTGAGCGTCGCGTCTGTTCAGTTTGTGTTGCGTGAACTTAATATTGTTTGCGTGCTTAGTAAAGCCGACAAGGGTGTTATGAAGAGTTGTATTACAGATCCCATGATCTCATACTTTGAGGAAGATACTTATAGCAAGTCATTTGTGATATGCTAAGTGTGAATGATACAAAAAGAGATAGAAAATGTACAGAGCAGAATATCAGTTGTGGTTCATTCATCAAGAGTCTATGTGAAGAAGAAGTAGAAGATTACAATACATTGGAACTGATCAAGACAACATGTCTACTCTATAGTTCATCATCAGAT
>MU226012.1:667925-685231 GCA_018584345.1 Thuja plicata | reverse complement strand
GAAATGAGCATGATTGGTCCTATAAAATACTTTTTGGGACTAAATGTAAAGCAGACAGATAAAGGTATATTCATTAATCAGTCAAAATATGTGAAAGAAATATTGAAGACCTTCAAGATGGAAGACTGTAAGGCAGTATGCACCCCTATGATAACAGGAAGCAGGTTTTCAAAAGATGATGATTCCACAACAGTTGATAAGACATTGTACAAATCTATGATTGAAAAACTCATTTATCTAACTCAATCTAGACCTGACATATCTAATGCAGTTGGCATTGTTGGAATATTTGCAGCTAAACCCAAGCAAAATCACCTAATGGAAATCAAGAGGATATTTAGATATCTAAAGGGAACTATAGACTATGGTTTATGGTATCCTAAATCAGAGAATGTACAACTTCATGTGTATACAGATGCAAATTGGGCCGGTTGTATTGATGATAGGAAGAGTACGTCAGGAGGAGCAGTATTTCTTGGAGACAGGTTGGTTTTTTGGACAAGCAAGAAGCATAACTATATTTCTCAGTCAACAACAAAAGCTGAATATGTTGCAGCTGCATTGAGTTGTTCAGCCATGGTTTGGCTCAAGCAGATGGTTAAAGACTTTGGTATTCAGGTTGATTATCCTATTGTTATTCACTGTGATAACACTAGCACTATTAACATGTCTAAAAACCCTGTGATGCACGCAAAGACAAAACACATAGAAATCAAGTACCACTTTCTAAGAGAAAAAGTTACAGACAAAGAAGTGAAATTGGACTATGTGAGCACCAAAGAATAGTTGGCAGATATTTTCACAAAACCTTTATCAAAGGATACTTTTGAGTATCTTAGGGATAAGTTGGGAGTAATTCCCTCTCCTGAGTCTGATTAGATAAAGCAGCAAGAACATCAGTCCTTAGTGACTGATGAATGGTTGACTACTCTACTTCTAGAGTAGTACCTGTGCCTAATTGTTTATGGCGCCCTTTGCCATTGATGTCAAAGGGGGGGGTATATAGTAAGGGGGAACATATACTCTGGGGGAGTATAAAAACAGTCAGAAGAATTGAAGCAGTGTAGAGGAATCTTTGATGAGGATATTGAGAAGATTGTAAAAGAAAGAAGACACCATGTGCTGAAGATGTTTCTAATATCATATGTTTCCATCAATGTCAAAGGGGGATATTGTTGGAGATTTGTTTCTGTGCAGTTGATTGATTGTATGTTTGTCATTGATGACAACATATAATACACAATAGTGATTCTGTATGTACTTATCAGAATGATGATATCAAGCCTTGTGTGGCTAGATACATGTTGTAGACATGTTTATTATGTTATGTTCATACACGCAGATCCAAATATGATGTTTGAGTCAAGTTGTGTAATTCTGCTATTGGTAGTTACAAAACTGGAAGAGTATCTATTCAGAGTTGACGCATTTAACGTGTTTCTTGAGTTGCGCCTATCTTGAGGATATGCTTGTGTATATTCATGATTAGTTATGAGTTGATGATAGTTATGTAAAGGTGCCTAACGTGTTTCAAGAAGATTGAAAAGTTAGAGATGATTTGGTGAAGCCGAATTAGTGAATCGTCGTGTCTGTTCAGTTTGTGTTGCGTAGACTTAATATTGTTTGCGTGCTTAGTAAAGCTGACAAGGATGTTATGAAGAGTTGTATTACAGGTCCCATGATCTCATACTTTGAGGAAGATACTTATAGCAAGTCATTTATGATACGCTAAGTTTGAATGATACGAAAAGAGACATAAAATGTACAGAGCAGAATATCAGTTGTGGTTCATTCATCAAGAGTCTATGTGAAGAAGAAGTAGAAGATTACAATACATTGGAACTGATCAAGACAACATGTCTACTCTATAGTTCATCATCAGATATAGTGCATATCTGTTCTATAGAAGGTTTTAGCCTTCACCATTGAAGCAGTGAGCTTTTGGACAGTGAGTCCTCACCCCTAATAGGGTTATTTGTAAAAGACTCCTAACAGGGTTAGACCCTTAACCAGGTCACTATACTTATTGCTTTGTAAAGAACAACTCCTAACAGGGTTGCAAGATCTTCTAACTTGGATTACTATAAACAAGTATAGTTCATTGTGGGTGGTAATTCCCACCGCGGTTTTTACCATTTGGTTTCCCTGTAATCGAATTGTGTGTTGTGTACTGTGTTATCTGAATGTGCATTTACTTTATTGTATTCTGAAGTTAAAGAAGTAAAAAGAATTAAAGTTATTGATAACTGATTCACCCCCCTCTCTTAGTTATGCTTTGGGAATATTCTAACAATTTATGCTTTTATGATAGCTTTCCAAAAATGATATTAATATAGGAAGCATTTATTAATAAGGTTTCCTTTGCTAGTTGATTTGGGTTTGTTTTTGTACTAACCCCTCTTTTTGTGTCTTTTTAGCTTTTTCTTTGTTTTCTCTTTGTTTTCATGCCCTTGTGCGTGTATGTTGAGTTAGAGTCCTTGGCCTGGGGGCTCATGTCCTTGAATAAGTGATGTTCTACCTTGTTGCGATCCACTGGAGTCTTTCTTCTAACTTTATCACGAGTATGTTCAATTTCCATACTCCACTAAAGTGGGGGCTTAATGTATTATCTTAAAATGGAAGCACTTCCATGTTAAGACTGTTTAGCCCTCTTTAGGGGGTGTATTGGGCCATTATAATGTTGTCCTCTCATTTCTGCCCCTTTTCCATCTTCTGTGCCTATTTTGGACCTTGATTGGGCCTCTCTAGGCACTCTTTTCCTCACTTGGCATATTTTTCAGGTCGACCTCGACCCTGACCTAGGTTAGGGTTGAACTTGACCTTGACACATGCCCCTTTTCCATTGGAAAGTTTGCCGGCTACGGGGGGAACTCAAAAGTTTATTTTCCCGCTTCTGGGTTGGCTGTTTCAAGATTCGAAGAGGCAACTCTTAAAAGATATTTAATATAGGTCCACTTCTAGGGGTATATGCCTAATTGGAATTTACTTCTCCTATGTCAGCCTCTCTAGAAGTTTTTGCCCTAGACTTGTATATAAGGAAGCCTTCTCCTCTCATTTTCTCTAAGAAGCAATATCTATTAGAGTAATAGTCCTTTGAGTTATTAATTAAATCATTTTGATCTAATTATTAACTCACCTATTCACTCTAGTTTTCTTTAGCTAACCTTAGGGTTTCCCTTTTAGGGTTTTGTGATTCCTTTATAAGGATTCACCTCTTTTATTTTAGATACAAAGTTTTTCATCATCACATTGTAATCTAGAAACATATTATTAATATATTATTTTCTTGAGCACATGATGTCTCCTCTGGCTTTTTGGTTGCCATAGTTTCTTTCTGTCTTCTGTCTTTGCTTCTTCCATGTGACAAGTTTGCATGCAGGTGTTCTTGGGAGATTAAATTTCAGCCTAATCCAACATGGTATCAGAGTTTTGCTATTGCAGCTTTTCTAGTTTTGTTGAAGCAAGCTCTTCGCGGTACGAGGGTTTGAAGCTTTCAATCCTTCTTTGGTAGTTTTTATTGGATATGGGGGGTCTCTATTTTTTGGATCACTTTGGACCGAAACTGACCTCATAGTTGCGTCCGGAAGGCCTAAAAACCCTAGAATCTATATAAAACTCATCCGATTTGGACACCGGAGCATCTGGGAGAATTTTTTTGGCCCTCTAGGGCCGTACGGGCACGTTTTTCGATGCAAAAATTAAAAAAAAACAAAATTTTAATAGTTTTTTTTATGTGCAGTCGGTGTTTTTTTGAGGCGCCGCTGCTGCACCACCACCACCAGTTGCGGGCGCCTCCGGCAGCGGCCCCCACCGGCCCTAGCTCCGCCGACCCCTGCGCTCCCCGGACCCCGCCGCGCCGGCCCCTGCCACCGGCCCGCTCCGCTCAGGCCCCACTCGGCTCCCGCCGCTCCGCCTGCCCAGCAGGCTTTAGCCCCACGGGCCCCCTTTAGTCCAGTAGGTGGTCACATGGGTGACTGGGGGCTCTGCCCCAGCCCCCTGCGACGGTCATATGGTGCCCAGGGGCCAGATATTTTGCAGCCCCAGGGGCTTAAACCCTGTTTTTGAGGCCTTTTTGACCCTCCCAGACTGTTTTCGCTCTATCTTGAGCATACGGGGGTATTTTTTTGACTTCCATATATCGTCAGAAAGATCTTTCTGAGCAGTTTCTGATGATGGAGGTTGGGGTTTTGGGTTCTGCCGTTTTGATAGCATTTTTTTCTGTCAAAGTCTGATGTTTATTTTTGCCTTCCGGGAGCCATATCTTGCTCATCCGGACTCTGTTTTTGGCAAACCTTATATCGTTAAAAAGCTGGTTCAGTGAGCTATTCAGTTGCAACGGTATTTTTTCTAGATTCTTCTCCAGGTTCTCTCTCCTCTGAGTTTGACATCTTTCACACTCAGGTGGATTACTTGGGTTCTACAGGTCCTGGGATCTCTTCTTCTGATCTTCTGGCTCACTCTTCTTTCTGACTTCTGAGCGTGTATGCTTCTCTACTGTAGCATTTTATTATTCTGTAAATGCACTGTGATAAAGTGCCTACTTCTGCATTTCTGGGATTTTGAACACCTTGCGTGTGTTGTACTCGCACTCATTTATAAAGTGCCATGGGGGGTTATGATGTTATGCCGTTTTGTGCTCATCCACTTTTGTCAAGTGAGTGTACCTTCCATGACATTAGCCCATGTTGTGTGTCAGTGACACCACCCTTTATTCTGTGCTTGTACTTTTGTTGCATTATTGGTGTTCCTGATTCTTCTTTCTGCAGATGTTTCTGGCATTGCATTTCAGTGTTCCTGTCACCTCTCCCTATTCAGCATTATGGGGGGGTTCACCTGTTGGTTCTATTGCTTCCTTGGTTCAATTGATCAGCTCTTCAGACTTTGTCTTCTCTACCTGGTCATGCACTTTTTCAGTGGGGGTTCCAGCAGTTTCTTCTGACAGTGTTTGCAGCTTCATGCATCAGAGATGTTTCTTGGTCTTTCTTGTTCCTCTCTTTTGGACTTTCCCTAGATTGAAGGCTCAGTTTCCTTCATCTAGTTTATTTCTTGTACTTGGGTACCTAATCAGGCCTTGTTGTTGGGACCCATCTTTCCTGCTTTCTGCAGTAGTTTCCTAGGTTTTGCTTCTTCCTAAGCTTATCTTAAGGGTGGGTGTTAGAGTAATAGTCCTTTGAGTTATTAATTAAATCATTTTGATCTAATTACTAACTCACCTATTCACTCTAGTTTGCTTTAGCTAACCTTTGGGTTTCCCTTTTAGGGTTTCATGATTCCTTTATAAGGATTCACCTCTTTCGGTTTAGATATAGAATTTTTCATCATCACATTATAATCTAGAAACATATCATTAATATATTATTTTCTTGAGCACATGATGTCTCCTCTGGCCTTTTGGCCGCCATAGTTTCTTTCTGTCTTCTATCTTTGCTTCTTCCATGTGACAGGTTTGCATGCAGGTGTTCTTGGGAGATTAGCTTTCAGCCTAATCCAACAATATCATCAACACATATATCTTCTACGCATGACCTATGGAAGCGATCATCTACTTTCAAGCATCCATTGTTCTACATTCTTCTCAACCATTAAAGTACTCCATTGAAGATCAAGGATTCAAGCATTCAAGCCTTTGAAGTGATTTGGTTCAAGCATTCAAGATTCAAAACCCTAAATCTATCCATCATAGTGGTGTAACCTTCCTTCAAGACCCTTTGTGCATCCTCAAGATTCATTCACTCTTCCTTCAAGGTGGATTCCAAGCATACAATCATGGAAGTTTTGATTTACATTTATGGTTTTTAATGTTGAGTCTAAGCTTTCATATTAACATACTTGTTTACATTTGAAATACAATTACATATCTATTGAATTTCATAGCTTCGTTGTTAGTTCTACTTCTACTCGCTAACATTCTCCATTTGAATTTTCATTTCAATGTTAATTCTAAATCTAGGTTTGACTAAGGCAAACCCCCCAACAAACAAAACCATTTTTCTTTTCGGTGCAGGTACAGGTATAGAACAACAAATTATAGAGCAGATTTGGATACCCTATTCAACAAAATTTTGGGATCCGTGAACAAAATTTCCATCGGAGCAACGCAGGTCAAGGTTGACCTGGAGCAGAAGAGGAAAATATTTTTGGATTTTCTCTATCCCTGTGTTTCTGTTCCAGATCCGGTTGCAGAATTCCAGAAACTCAGTACAGACACCAGAAAACAACGATTTTTAGATCTACTACATTTCAAGATAAGTGTTTCATTTCATCCTAATCTTTTAGATCTATTGTTTTACGTTATAATTAAGAAATTAGCCCCCCTTTCCCTCTTTATCCATAACCAGTTGATTCCTTTTTGCATTGATCGTCTCCTTCCAGTTAATCAATTGAGATCTCGTTGTCTTGGATTATGAGGCAATATCCACATCCCTACACATATAAATAAATAAATAAATAAATATATATATATATATATATCTTACACTTACAAATACAAGTGAGAATCATTTGGAAGTCCTCATTCCTCATGAGGTACACAGGGGGTAGGCCCATTAAAAATATGGAGCCACACACATGACATCCATCATCCCTCAACACAGAGGGTGAAAACAAGGGATTTCACCTTGAACTTCTCTCATAGAGAGCTCATTGAAAAGATATCAATCGGTTGATCATCCAAGATTGCTTAAGATGAACTGTCAGACTCCCTCTCAGTCTGATATCAATCTTATTAGCTCCTCGTCCAAAGTTACCTATGAAGAGTCAAACTCCCTCTGAAAACAATTTCTTGTGCTTCTATCCTGAAGGTATGTCAGAGAGAGATTACAAATAGCTTATAAACTAAACTATCTAATACAGAAATACCAAAGATAGAAACATACAAGACTTTACAAGCCAATATTATAACATAAATTTAAAACTCAATAATTCATGTGCATTAATAAAACACAGAATACTTATCTTAAGCTTCAAATATTCCCTTTTGTAAGGTGAGCCCATATAGGAAATATCATCTCTCATCAAAATTTAAAGTTATTTGCGACAGACACACTACAGGAGATCATAATGTTGTTTGTGCTAGCCATGTCATGGACCTTCATGTAGAGCGACAACCTAGAGTGGATGATCACCATTTTCTCACTCTGCACTAAGGATGGTTCAAATAGAAATGTAACATTGGTTATTTTTACCCCCATAATGTACAATTCCCACTCTTATATCATTGAACAATACTCATGTCTTGTTGCGAAATGACTTGATTACTCCAAGAGAGGTGACAATCTATAATTAATTCTTTCTTTCTAGAAAGAGAGACACTTCCTTGAATACATTCTTGTTTGTTAATGCTTGACCACAATCATAACAAATTAATATATCTCTTTAATGAAAGCCACTTTCAGGAATTTCACATAGTGCCGTACACATTTTGTCATAAATTTTGAACCCCACACTGTCTCTACAATCCCTCTCGTAAGATTCTTCAAAATTGGGTTTTAACCAACATATCCCAAATTCAGAAAGATCCAATGGTGGATTTATGAGATATGGTCCCCGTACTGAGACTGTATTTTCTGAGACAGTCACACATTCACCATCAACAAACTACTCTCTTACATTTAGAGTTTGGCTCTGATACCATGTTAAGTTTTAGGATAGCTACAAATGTAATAATACTAGATATTTTGTATGTGTTTTCCAAATGCAACAATCTATCTTTCATTTATATTTGGAATGAGGCTAGGAGAGACATGTCCCTTCATGGGACATGTCTATTAATTATTGCTTATAAGAAAGGACATGCCTCTTCCCATTAATTATAATTTTATCAATATTATAGTGTTTCATAAATAAATTATTAATTAAGAATAATATAAAAATTTAACATTAAATACTAAATTTGATATGATTAATTATAATATAACATATATCTTATATATTATTAATCAAAATATATTATATGTCTTCTAATGATCATAGGACTGAAGCTACAAACATTAACAATACCGAAGGACAACCCTAATGCGATGAAGCCTAAAGAATTGGCCATATATGCCGAGATAGTAGCTCAAAAGGTTGAACATGAGAAGCTATTGGCGAAGAAGAAGGTAGACATATTAGAAAATGTAAAGGAGATTTTCCAAGACATTGTTCTTGATGCTACAATTGATGAATCTGAACCTCTATTAGACCAAGTGGGTGATTTAGCCCTACAGATTAAAGGACCCAACAAGGATATGACTGAATACATGTTGAAGATTCACAAGGAGAGTGTTAGCTCTTTTTCTTGCACCACAACCTTAAGATGAAAATATACTGATTATACTTGAATGCAAACTCCCTTTTGATAATAGAAAGGCTAATTGCTGAGGTATTTGATAACACTGGGGATACCTGTTATCACCTCCTTCATTTTTGAGTTTCACAGACTCAGGCAGGTATTACCTATTAAAAGGTTACTGATTCTTCAACCTATGTATTTGGTGGACTAATTCATTCATTGGTTAGTTACTTTAGACCTCACTGTAACAACTTATAAAATACCTTGGAGATTGCAATAATTATTTTGAAACTGAGTACTACCAGCCAGGCTATGGTCTTAATAACATAAACCAACGAGACAAGGAATTTCATCCTTCTTCCTTTTACTTTAGGAGGGGCAACCTAATGATTCTCTCTACAAGGAATCAACAAAGTCCAACTGTAAACTCTATGAGTACAATTGATCTTAAATATATGCTCTGAAAGTAATTGTTTTGAATAGTTTTAAATACTTGGATGATGATGAATCATTTGACAAATTCTAGACCAGTGCCTATCCTTGGGCTATAGAGTCAAAAGATATAAATCCATAGAGATATACAAAAAAGTATACTTGTAGGATGCCTTACAACCTACATACAACTCAGATAAAGTGCCTTGCAAACTATCCTGTCACTTCTACAATATTGTATGAAATCCTCAATCACTGTTGTACTCTCTGAAACTACTCACAAAATTTAATTCTCCCCTTAGAAGAAACTTGCAAATAATTAGATAGCTACCTTATAGCCAATATGTTTAACATGCCTTACAAATTAAACATAAAAGAGTACATACAATAAGTAAAGAGACAACAACAATGTAGAATAAAGTTGCACTATATTTTTATTCATATATTTCTTCTTAAAATACATATAAAGGCTAAAAGCTCAAAAACACAGACTGAAATCCAGAAGTCTGTCTTACAATTATATTTCATCCTTCTGAAAATATTACAATTTATCTATTTATATGTTCTAACCATCTTAAAATCCTTAAAACAAGGATGCAACAAGCTTCAGAAGGTTGTAAAAACCTAACCCTAAAACTTAGGAAAAGATAAAAACTAAGAATGCACCGAGCGGTGGAAAGACAAAAAATAGGAATGAAATCTGATCTGTTCTTTGTCTTCATGTGATCTTCAACATCTTTGGTTGTGCATCTTCAGGATAGTTCCTGATTTGACTTTTGGTGATGACTAACCTGCTTGTCTTCCAAAAATCTGAACTGGATACTTTGACATTCTTTTATTCCCCATCAATGATATCTAAATCTACTGTCACTGGTCTCTTCTTTTTGGGCTTTGTCAGGTTGTCCCAGGCAGTCACATCCTCTTCCTTTGGCCATTCAAAATTCTGGATATTCTCCAACTGGGCCTTTTGCCTTTCCCATCTAGCATCTGTTATGCTCTTAACATCAGATATGAATTTATTACAATCTGACTCTGCCATAAATGCCTCATCAATCAGTGCATTGAATCTTTCCATATCTAATTCTCCCTTATCTAATATGTAAATGTCTTTATTTGGGAGTATATTGTCAAAATATGATAACCATAACCCTAATGGTTTTATTTGATCATCCTCTATCCTAATAGGTGGCACAAATCTATTATACCCTAAACCAAACATTTTAAACTTAGCCTCTACTTGGTTGGCCTTTCCTTTGAAGAAAGATAGAGTGACACCAATTTGTTCTATCTCAGTACCAACCAAAGTGACTATTTCTGGTATGTCTGACCTCAGTGGTTGTACTTATGCTAATCTTTCAAAAAGTGTAGTCCTTCCAGACCAAGTAGCATAATAAGGGTTCAAAATTGTCAAAAAACCTGCCACCTCAGCTTGTATACCTGGCAATCTACCATTTGCCCCATACACTACATCCATCTTATCCTTAATAACATTGATCCTATGCTGCAAAATTGACACCAATGCCTCCAAAATTACACCATTATATTCAATGGCTCTCTACTCTGTTTCAATCAATGTATCCCTTGTATCATCAGTCTGAATTTCAGCATCTGTTACCTCTTTGGGATCAACAGGGGTGGGCTTTGCAATTTCCATTAATTGCTTAGTAAGTTCAGCTATAAGCATATCGTTCTCCTTAATTTTAATCAGTGCAAGCTCTCTTTCTTTTGCAATATCACTAGCATCACTAGTAATCTTCTGTAGTTTCTCTGAAAGTTGTGCTATTTTAGCTTCATTAAGCTGAGCAACATTGGTTAGAAGCTGGGATACCTTAAGATCCCCTGTATTTGAAGGGTCCAAATAATGTTTGTTCCCTCCATCTTCTCTTGAATATTCAAAAGGGCTGGTTTCTGATCCTTTGGAGCTAAGCTCCATATTGCCAGTGCTTGGGATTTAGGGCAATACCCAAATCCTCTAACCATATCTCCCACCTGGGTGTCTGATGACAATTTTATATCAGGCTGTCTCCTTATTTGGTCAATGATGAATGCTGAAGATAAGTCCCAGCCCTCAATAAGTAGTATTCCACTGGCCTTTGCCAACTGTCTTTCTTGTTCAAGAGTAATCTTTTCTGATTCAGGATCATAATCCTGTAATGTTTGGAGAGCTTCTTGGGTGACTGGATCACCACCTTCTAATTGTAATTGGTTTTTAACTTGTTGCTGCTTATTCCATATTAAAAAGTCTTTGAATTCCTTTGTCTTGATGAAATTATCATCCTTAAGGAATTCCTCCTGATGAATCAATCTTTCATCAGTACATGATCTCAGAGGCAATTCCTCATCTACCTCTATATCCCTTTGTAGTCTTTTTCCATCTCTGATATGTTTTCTGAGTAAATGATCATAGGGTCTATCCCCTTTTATCAATGCTCCAATTCTGTCTATTCTTTTCCTTTGGGAAGGCTCACCCATTTCCACTTTTTGCCTCTTAGGTGGAGGCTTATTTGTGACCTCCTTTTCAGGGACCTCTGATAGGTCAATGATGTTCTCCTATTCTACCATACACCGTAGGGGAACTGCTTGATACTTTGGATGAGAAATCGGTGAGGGATAACCCTGATCACTGTCATCATCATACTCAGACTCAAAATGGTCTTTACCGCCCTTCTAAGGAACTACCAATGCTTCTTCTAATTGATTACATAGAAGAGTATGATTTTCAATCATGGCTTCTAACCTTTTCAAATATGGAAAATTGGGAAAGAAGCCTCCAAATTTGAGTCCTTTTCTTTTCACCTGCCTTTCCAGGTCCAAAAGTTCATTGAACTTAGTTTCTTTTTTGTTTATTTTTTCATCTTCCATGATATTCCATATTAGGTCCTCCTCCATACATTCTTCATGTATTTTGGTATAAGGGATAGTAGGTGTAAGCAATTTTCTTGCACTAATGATGAATCCCTCTATATGCACATGCCTATGGAAGGAAAAACTCATCCTGTAATGATTCATCCAGGCATTTATTGGGTCCTCAGCCTTCTTCCCAATAGTGAAATTATAAATTCTGAACTGCCTGGGGGTAAAAGTACCCTTCCTATGTGGAGCCAAGTGCTCATTGTCAACCAGAATCAGTTGTCTAATGAATTCAATTGCTGCTATCCTTGGTGGCACATAAAATGGAAAAATATGTGGGGGTTGAGGGCAACCATAAACCCTTATTATTGTAAAGTTCTTCTCAAAATAGAAATCACCCCAATTATGATCTCCTAGCCATTTTTCTAAATATTGACAAGGCCTCAATAGCTGGATAACCTTAATAGGCAATCTGGTCTTCTCTACACCCAAACATTTAAGAATTGGATATATTATCCAATTCTCAAAAGCATAGAATTCCTGTTCCTTGGAAGTATTATTCCATATTTTGAGCCAAAACTGATTAGGTTCATCTTGACCATGATGAAATCTCTGTGGCTGCAAGTCATAACAATTCATAATTGGATAATTATGATATAGGATCAAATGCATAAGTATTGAATAATGTAAAAACCTTGGGTGATTCTTCTTGCTTTGTATATCAACAAAGCCCTGATGCATTTGAGAAATGATGTATTGAATGTAATCATAATTGGAAATAGTATGGAAACTCTGCATATCCAATACCAGCATTAAAATGTCTGAGGTAATTCTGTCAGCTCCAACATCTATTCCCAGCACTCTACATAATGCATAAGCTATATATTTGACATAGAAATTCATGTTCTTATAAAAATATGGGGTTGTACCGGCCATTGGATGTATGTATGCTTTCATCTTCTTAGGGACATGGAAATATTTGATATCCTTGGCTGCAATGCCTACTTCCCTAACATATCAGTTTTCCAATCTCTGAAGGTTTATCTCAGTAGTCATGGGGTAGTAGACATTAAAAGCTTTCATAAATGTATTACGGTCTAGGGTAAGCAGGGGTTTGCTATCATCCCTTTTGATAATTCTAGACAAGGGATCATACCTACTGGCTAGCTCTAGTATGAAATCAACATCAATAAACACATTTGGGACAATTAACCTTGGTAACCCACAAGTCCAAGGGTTTGAGATAGGCATGGGTTCATCACTATTCTTAAAAAAGTAATTAAACAATTTATACCCTAAAGACCCAGGCATCTTTGTATCTCTAATATACGCCATGTTATCTACTAAGGTGTCAACACTTACCCTTATGTTCTGGCTTGAGCCTAGCAAAAACGTAAGAAATTCATTTGAATAATTTCTCTTCCCCTTTGAATCATCCTCCACATCATCATTTTTTCCACTGGAAGAAGCCATTCTTTGAGCTCGAATCATTTTCCTTGTTCTGTTATCAACTTTTGGTACCAATATTGAAACAAATCTATCAACAAACCCTTGCTATCAACCTGTAAACCCTATGCAATTCTAAATTCAACCACCAGATACACCACAACTTTCTCTCTTTGTTAAATTTTGAACTAGTAAATCATCTGTTGAATTCTCTATTTCTGGAAATTCTACTTACTTAGAAAGTACTTAATACTTCGCAAACCCTTTTGCATGAAATCACGGTAAAATGAAATGATAATAATGCAACATACTTATAAGCAGTAATTCAATGCATACGTCTCCTCAAACTGGTAAACTAGCATTTTAGTCACTTCCGCAATTAGTTTCACATACTGTGTCATCAATTCTTGGTTCTAGCCATGAAAATCAAACTGTCAAACAATCAATTGTTGACAAGTTATTTCGTATAGAAATCTTATAAAATTCAAACCAAAATCAAATATAATTGGCCACATTTACTCATACTATGGCTACATTTCAACCTGTTATATTCCTTTAAATCTAATTGGTTAACAATTGTCCACGGTGGCGCCGCTGAAGAGTCATTTATTAACTCTGATCAACTTCCAGCGACTTGGTGACTGAGTAGTCTCGTTGTCGTATACTAATCTAAATAACCGTAGTTCCCTCAGGAGACTTGGTGACAACGTTGTCTTTAAACTGATTTCTAACCTCCGGTTTATTAAGAGACTTGGCGACTAAGCAATCTCTAAGTCGCTTGATAACATTTGAACTATGGTTCCAATCGTGAGACTTCCCGACTATTGCTGGATGCACTCTTTAATCAACGGTTGTCGCCAAGTCTCATGTTCCTTTTCTTAACTCACTTTTAATCACGAGACTCAATGACAACACCTAAACTATTAACTTATAAACTCAACCGATAACCATGATTTATATTAGGAGACAACGCGACAACACAGTCTCAAAGTCGCTTTATGAAATCTTTAACTCTGATTATATCTTGAGACAACACAACTGCCGCTGGATGCAAACTTAGAATCAACGGTGGTCGCGAAGTCTCCTTATTGTTTTAGCATTTTCCAATTGATTAAGAGACTATGCGAGAAGGCCTTTTTGCCAAGTCTCGTGATGATAAAGAATATTCTCTTTTTCTTATGAGACCCAGCGACTAAGAAATAAAGCACATGCCAATAAATTTAACTTAAGTGCCAAAAAGGTAACAAGAAAATAGGACCAGTTTCAGAAAATTAGGGGTTCTTCACATTTTTGCCTAGGAAATACTAGGGTTTAGGGTTTTTTGACACTCTTCAAATGGTTTTGAGGCAATAAGACCTACATAATATCATCTTTTTTTCATGATCTTAATTTTCAGGATACAGGGGATAACCTACAATTCCAAAAATTAATAGGGCAAACATCAAATAGGAAATACCACTAACAGTGGCTCTATCTATGGATTGACTAAACACAGTTTATGGCAAAAGATCCTAGAATCTTTGGTTGCAGACCACTACAAAATTTGAGAGGAAAGCCAACAAACCTATTCATAGCAGGGAAACTATCTACAATATTTACATAACCGAAGGAAAGTATTCACAGTATGATACATACTTATCTGTGCATGGACTTTGATTCTTTGTTGAAAAAGGGCTTTAGGAATTGCCCATGCACAGGCAACTCAAAATCTTCTCCATCCATGTTCTTCAATAAGTAAGAGTCTTTTCCAAAGCTCTGTGAGACAATAAATGGTCCAAGCCATAAAGACTCAAATTTCTTGTGTTTTTTCCTTTATCTTCTGCTCTTGCATTCCACTGAAGAAATAGGTCACCAGATTGGAATTTTCTTTCAGTAGCCCTCTTGTCAAAAAGGTATTTCATCTTTTGTTGCAACTTAAGGTTTTATTTTTGCCTATTTCTTCTTGTTTCATCCAATTCTACCAACTGAGTCATCCTACACTGCATATTGTCAAAAACATCTAAATGTTCCTCTTGTATAAACTGATATATTGGTAATAAATTGTTGATAGGCATTCTTGCCTGTAGACCATACACCATATCAAATGGAGACTTGCCATTTGCTTTTTTAACTGTTATTCTGTCAGCCCAAAGTGCTAGTTTCAACTTAGTATGTCATGCCCTTTTATTCTTTTCAAGAATTCTTTTTAGTATTTTCAATATACTCTTATTACTAGACTCAGTTTGTCTATTTGCCTGTGGATGATATGGGGATGAATATAATATTGTAATCCCATATTTTTCACAGAAATCTATCATTTCTTCTGATCTAAAACTCATGGCATTATCCATTACTAATTTAGCAGGTACACCAAATCTGGTTATAATATTCTCCATTAGAAATTCAGTGACTATCCTGCTTGTTGCTTTCTTTGTAGGGATCACCTCAATCCATTTGGTAAAATAATCTGTGGCAACCAGTATCCAACTGTGTCCCCCACTGGATCTGTCTTGAAATTCACCAATGAAATCAACCCCCCACATAGTAAAAGGGGCTTTAGTACTTATTGGGTTTAACAACAGAGCACCTGAAAATTTTAGCTTGTTTGAGAACCTTTGACAAGGTTCACACTTTCTGACATATTCATAGGTATCTTTGAATAAACTGGGCCAATAATACCCAGCCCTTAAAATCTTGTGGGCAGCAGTCTTAGTAGAAAAATGACCCCCACATTCTCTAGCATGCATTTCACATAAAACCCTTTCAGCTTGGTATTTATCTAAACAAAATAGAAATACACCATTCTTATCCTTCCAATATAAGTCTCCTTGAAGCAAAGTGTATCTTTGAGTTTGCAATCTCAGATTTCTTTTCTGATTTTCTGACATATGATTAGGACATTTAGCATTTTTGAGGAAAAACACAATATTAGTATAAAATGGTTGCCTCTCTATGCTTGTAGTAGTTTGATCATGTATCTATGTCTGATTTATTTGTACTAAATCCAAGTTTTCTTCTGTCATGAGTTTTTCCAAACCCTGAACTCTTATCAACTTTGTAATATGGATCTCAAGGTTAAATTCCTGAATTCTGGTTATCCATTTACATCTCTTACCAGTAACCTCTGACTATGTAATAGTATCTTTCACTGCTGAGTGAGGAACATATGCTTGTATCTAAGAATATACCAAATATGGCCTAAAAGACTTCACAACTTTAACCAAAGCATAAGCCTTCTTCTCCATCATCTCATAATTAAGTTCTGCAGCTTGTAGGGATTTACTATAAAAAGCTATTGGATGTTCAAATCCCTGTTCATCTTTTTGTAGTAAAATAGCAGAAATTGTATGAAAAGATGCAAATGAAAACAAAGAAAAAGGCTTAGTATAATATGGAGTTTTTAAAACTGGAGCCTCTTGTACTACTTTCTTTATTTTCTGAAATGCCTATTGGGCCTTTTCATTCCAAATAAATTTGGCATCTTTATTTAACAACTTTACAATAGGTTTAACAATCTCTGCAAAGTTTGCTATGAACTTTCTGACAAAATTGATCTTTCCTAAGAAAGATTGTACTCCTTTTAGGTTCTTTGGAGCAACAACCTTCTGAATTGCTTCCACTCTCTCAGGGTCTATTCTTACCCCCTTCTTAGAGACTATGTGCCCAAGCAACGTTCCCTTTGATACTGCAAAATGACATTTCTTGAGATTCAGTGAAACACCATATTCTAGTGCTTTATTGAAAATCTTACCTAATTGATCACAGTGATCCTCAGCTCTTTTAGAATATGCAATTAAATCGTCCTGATAAATGACCATAAATAAATCAATGAATTCTTTAAAAGCAACATCCATGGCCCTTTGAAAAATTTCTCCTACATTTATTAGTCCAAATTGCATTTTGATATAAACATAGGTTCCCCATGGAGTGGTAAATGTAGTTTTGTATTGTTCTGATTCTTTAACTAAGACTTGGTTATATCCTGAGAAACCATCCATCATAGACAACAACTCACAACCAGTCACCTTGTGTAACATTGCTTCCATATTAGGTAAGGAATACTTATCTTTTAATGAAGCAATATTTAAATTTCTGAAATCCACACACAGTTTGATATCACCATTCTTCTTTCTGACTGGTACCAGATTTGATACCCAAGTCGAGTGTCTCGTGGGCTAGATTATCCCATAATCTTTTAACTTCATCAATTCTTGTTGCATCTTAGGAGCCAACAAGGGGTTAATAGGCCTCTATTTTTGCCTAAATGGTTTCACATCTGACTTTAGTGGGATTTCATGTTGAAAAAGATCCTCTCTATAGGCTTTCA
>MU226012.1:653971-666959 GCA_018584345.1 Thuja plicata | reverse complement strand
GTTAAAAGTAGCATATGATAAATCACTTTGTATACTACCTCCCATTGAAGCACTCCACTTTCTTGATAGCAGCATGCCATAATGTGGTGGTATGTCAACCACAAGAACATTCATAGTCATTACTACAACAGGACATATGGCTAATTTATAAGGCATAGCCTCAATGGTACCAATCATAGGGACTTCTCTAGAGTCCATTGCTTGACATCTCCCATGAGGAGTATCAACCTGTAATCCCATTGACCTCATAATTTCCATTGGCATAACAGTATTAGATGCTCCTGAATCAATCATACAATTTTTTACCATCTTTCCATTAATTATTAGTGAAAGAAAAAATGGGTCAACAACTTTTGGGGAAGAAGTTGTATTCAAGAAAATTTGAGGAATCTCAGATGTTAACACCTCAACTTCCTTCCCTTTGTTAATTGGTTTCTTGCCAACATTCTCTAGACTTTGGACCTTTATTATAGGCACACTGTTTAATAATGACAACACCTTTTCCTTGTGTTCTTTAGTTCTCATCATCTCTAGAAATGGTACCTTTACTGTCATTTGGGACAAACAGTGACCCATGTCCACTGGAGTATATTTCACATCTGAGGACTTTGATTTATCAATAGTAATATCACTTTCCTCAATATGTTCATTCAGAGCTGGTTCTTTTAACCTTTTGCTTTCCATCTTTTGAATAGGAGTACATGTTTCTTGCCTTTTTAATTCTCCTTCTTGTACCACCTTTGGTTCAAGGGCTTTCGTAATAATTTTGACCTTATGTGTATTTACATTTTCTCCAGGTCCTTCCTTTTCTTGTACATACTTAGTGTCTACTTTATTTTATTTTATAAAGACACCTGATGGCTGACTACCAGTACCACCCACAACTCTGTTTCTTAAATGGTAGTGGCTTCTAGCCTTGTTCACTAAATCTGCAGTAATCCTATCTTTCTCTTCATCTAAAGTTTTTCTAATAAGTGGAACATCTTGATTGTCTTGAGCATAACATCTTATATGGTCATCAGTTTCCTCTGCTTCACTATTAGATAAGATCTATTGATGATGACTTTCTACGCTTCTTTGTGAACTACAAGAATCATGACTTTTAGTTTCACTGTCCGAATCCATATCATGACATGTATAAGTATTTGTCATACTATGATCACATTGTTCACCCTCATCATTTCCATGTTCTTCACTTACTCTTAAATCTAAGGAAACAATACAAAAATTGGGGTTATGTAGGGCTTCACAAGCTTCACACCTGGGATCATTATTGCAGAAATGGACAACATTCTTATGTAAAGGGTCTGGAGTTCTGTTATTTGTCTTCTCCTTTCTAGGTGGAATAACAGGCTTCGCATCCTTAAACTGAGTTCCATAAGGATGGTTTTGCATTCTATTTTGAGGATTATATGTATTATTGTAAGAAGGCCTATTGTTCTGAGGAGCCCTATATTCCTTATGCTCTGGTTCTTTTAAGTTGCTCCTACTAAACCTTAAGTCATCTCTCCTGTTCAATTTACCAGACACTCTTTTATTCATTTCAATATTTACTGGTATCTTATAAGCATCAGTAAGAGTTCTAGGGTTTTTATCCCTAAGAGCATATCTCATTTTAGAATCAAAGGCATTTGAATAAGTTGCTAGACATACCTCTTCATCCAGCCTTATCTTCTGAAATAGCTTATGCATGGCTCTTTGAAATCTTGTATTTAACTCAGTGACCTCTTCATTTTAATTCTTTTTGATATTGTTGAATTCATTCAACAAAAAGCCTTTATTTGTTTTATCACCATACTGATCTTTAAACAATTCAATCAACTCATCCATAGAAACAACAGAACCATTAGAAAGGCTCCTAAACCATTCTCTAGAATCTTCTACTAGAGACTGAACAAATAATTTCATTAACACATCCTCATGAGTGATATTTAAATCATCAACAAAATCAATGAACTTTCTTAAATGTGTTTCACAAGAAATAACATTGTTACTTGCGAACTTTGGGAGCTTTTCTCCTATATCACCCACATCTTTAGGGAAAGCATTAGGATATCCAGGGATACCAATAAATTTAAACTATTTATACCTTTCAGTATGCAATGGTTTTCTTTGAAAACTATCATTCTCTTTAAAAGTAGTGGCTTTTTCTTTAGAAGCTGTAATACTTTCTGGCCCAGCATGAGAATACTTAGAAGACTGCAAAAAATATATTTTCTTCTTCATTTCAATTGTTGCAGCTTCCATTTGTGCCTTTTCTAACATTTTCTCCATGGTCTCCTTTTCAATTCTTAATTTCTCCAAATCAATATCCATCTTGGACATTTGATTTGTTAAAGGCTTCTGAATCTTAGGTTCTTGATTTCTGTATTCAGTCATTTTTTGCTTACCTTTATCCTTCTATCAACTAGACGCTTTATAAGTGGCATTTCTTGGTCCTTTTGAGACCTCTCTGTATCTTTTATATTTTGATGTCGTGAATATTTTCTTTTACTCTTATCAACATCCTTATGCTCATGTTTTTTCTTTCTCATTTCTCTCTCCCTTTTCATTTGTTGAATAAGGGAAAGCTGTTTCATGATGAGTTTTTCCTCATTTTCTAGCTCATCAGAGGGAGCCTCTTCAGAAACTGAACTAGATGTACTTGTTTCTTCTCTTTCATTAGAAGTAGAAGTGATTGTAGGTGTTTCTAATGCCCTTTCAGTAGCTTCTTCATATTCTGAAGTATTTCCATCATGAGAAGGCTGATTGCTGTTCATCTCTCTCCTAGTATTACCTTATTTACCTCTTGGAGGAGTTTCATCCATGCTAACTTGGTTTCTCTTCTTCCTCCAGGACATTTCCACCCTTGAGGATGATGGGATTCCACTATATAAAACCTTCTCAGGATCATTTTCCATCCTTGACCTAGTATTCATTCTGAGAGATACTTACTAAATTTGCACTAATCTCAGAGATTTTCTTTAGAGTTGCCACCCAACAATAATTAGGACTAAATGAATACTATCAAAAGACATTTTTAACAACTACAACTGGTATGATCAGTAATCACTTGAAATTCCCCAGCAGAGTCACCAATTTGTTAGCTCTTTTTCTTGCACCACAACCTTAAGATGACAGTATACTGATTATACTTGAATGCAAACTCCCTTTTGACAAGAGAAAGGCTAATTGCTGAGGTATTTGATAACATTGGGGATACCTATTATCATCTCCTTCATTTTTGAGTTCCATAGACTCAGACAGGTATTACCTATTAAAAGGTTACTGATTATTCAGCCTATGTATTTGGTGGATTAATTCATTCACTGGTTAGTTACTTCAGACCTCACTGTAACAACTTATAAAATACCTTAGAAATTGTAGTAATTAGTTTGAAATAGAGTACTACAAGCCAGGCTATGGTCTTAATAACATAAACCAATGAGACAAGGAATTTCATCCTTCTTCCTTTTACTTTAGGAGGGGAAACCTAATGATTCTCTCTACAAGGAATCAACAAAGTCCAACTGTAAACTCTATGAGTACAATTGATCTTAAATATATGCTTTGAAAGTAAGTGTTTTGAATAGTTTTAAATACTTGGATGATGATGAATCATTTGACAAATCCTAGACCAGTGCCTATCCTTGGGCAATAGAGTCAAAAGATATAAATCCACAGAGATATATAAAAAATAATACTTGTAGGATGCCTTACAACCTACATATAACTCAGATAAAGTGCCTTGCAAACTATCCTATCACTTCTAATATATTGTATCAAATCCTCAATCACTGGTGTACTCTCTGAAACTACTCACAAAATTTAATTCTCCCCTTAGAAGAAACTTGCAAATAATCAGATAGCTACCTTATAGCCAATATGTTTAACATGCCTTACAAATTAAACATTAAAGAGTACATACAATAAGTAAAGAGACAACAACAATGTAGAATAAAGTTGCACTATAGTTTTATTCATATATTTCTGCTTCAAATACATATAAAGACTAAAAGCTCAAAAACACAGACTGAAATCCAGAAGTCTGTCTTATAATTATATTTCATCCTTCTAAAAATATTACAATTTATCTATTTATATGTTCCAATCATCTTCGAATCCTTAAAACAAGGATGCAAAAAGCTTCAGAAGGTTGTAAAAACCTAACCCTAAAACTTAGGAAAAGATAAAAATTAAGAATGCACCAAGCGGTGGAAAGACAAAAAATAGGAATGAAATCTGATATGTTCTTTGTCTTCATGTGATCTTCGAAATCTTTGGTTGTGCATCTTAAGGATAGTTCCTGATTTGACTTTTGGTGATGACTAACCTGCTTGTCTTCCAAAAATCTAAACTAGATACTCTGACATTCTTTTATTCCTCATCAATGATATCTAAATCTACTGTCACTGGTCTCTTCTTTTTGGGCTTTGTCAGGTTGTCCCAGGCAGTCACATCCTCTTCCTTTGGCCATTCAAAATTCTGGATATTCTCCAATTGGGCCTTTTGCCTTTCCCATCTAGCATCTGTTATGCTCTTAACATCAGATGTGAATTTATTACAATCTAACTCTGCCTTAAATGCCTCATCAATCAGTGCATTGAATCTTTCCATATCCAATTCTCCCTTATCTGATATGTAAATGTCTTTATTTGGGAGTATATTGTCAAAATCTGATAACCATAACCCTAATGGTGTTATTTTATCATCCTCTGTCCTAATAGGTGGCACAAATCTATTATACCCTGACCCAAACATTTTAAACTTAGCTTCCACTTGGTTGGCCTTTCCTTTGAAGAAAGATAGAGTGGCACCAATTTGTTCTATCTCAGTACCAACCAAAGTGACTATTTCTGGTATGTCTGACCTCAGTGGTTGTACTGATGCTAATCTTTCAAAAAGTGTAGTCCTTCCAGACCAAGTAGCATAATAAGGGTTCAAAATTGTCAAAAAACCTGCCACCTCAGCTTGTATACCTGGAAATCTACCTTATGCCCCATACACTACATCCATCTTATCCTTAATAACATTGATTCTATGCTGCAAAATTGACACCAATGCCTCCAAAATCACACCATTATATTCAATGGCTCTCTGCTCTGTTTCAATCAATGTATCTTTTGTATCATCAGTCTGAATTTCAGCATCTGTTACCTCTTTGGGATCAACAGGGGTGGGCTCTGCAATTTCCATTAATTGCTTAGTAAGTTTAGCTATAAGCATATCCTTCTCCTTAATTTTAATTAGTGCAAGCTCTTTATCTTTTGCAATATCACTAGCATCACTAGTAATCTTCTGTAGTTTCTCTAAGAGTTGAGCTATTTTAGCTTCATTAAGCTCAGCAACATTGGTTAGAAGCTGGGATACCTTAAGATCCCCTATATTTTGAAGGGTCCAAATAATGTTTGTTCCCTCCATCTTCTCTTGAATATTCAAAAGGGCTGGTTTCTGATCCTTTGGAGCTAAGCTCCATATTGCCAGTGCTTGGGATTTAGGGCTATACCCAAATCCTCTAACCATATCTCCCACCTGGGTCTCTGATGACAATTTTATATCAGGCTGTCTCCTTATTTGGTCAATGATGAATGCTGAAGATAAGTCCCAGCCCTCAACAAGTAGTATTCCACTGGCCTTTACCAACTGTCTTTCTTTTTCAGGAGTAATCTCTTTTAATTCAAGATCATAATCCTGTAATGTTTGGAGATCTTCTTGGGTGACTGGATCACCACCATCTAATTGTAATTGGTTTTAAACTTGTTGCTACTTATTCCATCTTAAAAATTCTTTGAATTCCTTTGTCTTGATGAAATTATCATCCTTAAGGAATTCCTCCTGATGAATCAATCTTTCATCAGTACATGATCTCAGAGGCAATTCCTTATCTACCTCTATATCCATTTGTAGCCTTTTTCAAGCTCTGATATGTTTTTGAGTAAATGATCAGAGGGTCTATCCCCTGTTATCAATGCTCCAATTCTGTCTATTCTTTTCGTTTGGGAAGGCTCACCCATTTCCACTTTTTGCCTCTTAGGTGGAGGCTCATTTGTGACCTCCTTTTCAGGGACCTCTGTTAGGTCAATGATGTTCTCCTCTTCTACCATACACCGTAGGGGAACTGCTTGATACTCTAGATGAGAAACCAGTGAGGGGAAACCCTGATCACTGTCATCATCATACTCAGACTTAGAATGGTCTTTACCGTGCTTCTCAGGAACTACCAATGCTTCCTCTAATTGATTACATAGAAGAGTATGATTTTCAATCATGGCTTCTAACCTTTTCAAATATGGAAAATTGGGAAAGAAGCCTCCAAATTTGAGTCCTTTTCTTTTCACCTGCCTTTCCAGGTCCAAAAGTTCATTGAACTTAGTTTCTCTTTTGTTTATTTCTTCATCTTCCATGATATTCCTTATTAGGTCCTCCTCCATACATTCTTCATGTATTTTGGTATAAGGGATAGTGGGTGTAAGCAATTTTCTTGCACTAATGATGAATCCCTCTGTATCCACATGCCTATGGAAGGTAAAACTCATCCTGTAATGTTTCATCCAGGCAATTATTGGGTCCACAACCTTCTTCCCAATAGTGAAATTATAAATTCTGAACTGCCTGGGGGTAAAAGTACCCTTCCTATGTGGAGTCAAGTGCTCATTGTCAACCAGAATCAGTTGTCTGATGAATTCAACTTCTACCATCCTTGGTGGCACATAAAATGGAAAAATATGTGGGGGTTGAGGGAAACCATAAACCCTTATTATTGTAAAGTTTTTCTCAAAATAGAAATCACCCCAATTATGATCTCCTGGCCATTTTCCAAATATTGATAAGGCCTCAATAGCTAGATAACCTTAATAGGCAATCTGGTTTTCTCTACACCCAAACATTTAAGAATTAGATATATTATCCAATTCTCAAAAGCACAGAACTCTTGTTCCTTGGAACTATTATTCCATATTTTGAGCCAAAACTGAATAGGGTTATCTTGACCATGATTAAATCTCTGTGGCTGTAAGTCATGTCAATTCATAATTGGATAATTATGATATAGGATCAAATGCATATGTATTGAATAGTGTAAAAACCTTGTGTGATTCTTCTTGCTTTGTATATCAACAAAGCCTTGATGCATTTGATCAATGATGTATTGAATGTAATCATAATTGGAAATAGTATGGAAACTCTGGATATCCAATACCATCATCAAAATGTCCGAGGTAATTCTGTCAGCTCCAACATCTATTCCTAGCACTCTACATAATGCATAAGCTATATATTTGACATAGAAATTCATGTCCTTATAAAAATATGGGGTTGTACTGACCATTAGATGTATGTATGCTTTCATCTTGTTAGGGAGATGGAAATCCTTGATATCCTTGGCTGCAATGCCCGCTTCGCTAACATACCTGTTTTCCAATCTCTGAAGGTTTAGCTCAGTAGTCATGGGGTAGTAGACATTGAAAGCTTTCATAAATGTATTACGGTTTAGGGTAAGCAGGGGTTTGCCATCATCCCTTTTGATAATTCTAGACAAGGGATCATACCTATTGGCCAACTCTAGTATGAAATCAACATCAATAAACACATCTTGGATAATTAACCTAGCTAACCCACAAGTCCAAGGGTTTGAGATAGGCATGGGCTCATCACTATTCTTAAAAAGGTAATTAAACAATGAATACCTTGAAAACATAAGCGTCTTTGCATCTCTAATATACGCCATGTTATCTACTAAGGTGTCAACACTTACCTTTCTGTTCTAACTTGACCCTGGCAACAACGTAAGAAATTCATCTGAATAATTTCTCTTCCCCTTTGACTCATCCTCCACATCATCATTTTTTCCACTGGAAGAAGCCATGCTCTGAGCTCGACTCATTTTCCTTGTTTTGTTATCAACTTTTGGTACCAATATTGAAACAAATCTATCAACAAACCCTTGCTATCAACCTGTAAACCCTATGCAATTCTGAATTCAACCACCAGACACACCACAACTTTCTCTTTTTGTCGAGTTCTGAGCTACTAAATCATCTGTTGAATTCTCTGTTTCTGGAAATTCTACTTACTCAGAAAGTACTTAATACTTCGCACACCCTTTGCATGAAATCACGGTAAAATGAAATGATACCAAGGCAACATACTTATAAGCAGTAATTCAATGCATACGTCTCCTCAAACTGGTAAACTATCATTTTAGTCACTTCCGCAATTAGTTTCACATACTGTGTCATCGATTCTTGGTTCTAGCCGTGAAAATCAAACTGTCAGACAATCAATTGTTGACGAGTGATTTCATATAGAAATATCATAAAATTCAAATCGAAATCAAATCTGATTGGCCACATTTACTCAGACTACGGCTACATTTCCACCTGTTATATTCCTTTTAATCTAATTGGTTAACAGCTGTCCATGGTGGCACCGCTTAAGAGTCATTTCTTAACTCTGATCAACTTCCTGCGAGTTGGCGACTGAGTAGCCTCATTGTCGTATAATAATATAAATAACCACAGTTCCCTCAGGAGACTTGGTGACAACATTGTCTTTAAACTGATTTCTAACCTCCGGTTTATTAAGAGACTCGGGAGCAATCTCCAAGTTGCTTGATAAATTTTGAACTATGGTTCCAATCACGAGACTTCCCGACTACAGCTGGATGCACTCTTTAGTCAACGGTTGTCACCAAGTCTCATGTTCCTTTTCTTAACTCACTTTTAATCACGAATCTCAGTGACAACACCTAAACTATTAACTTATAAAATCAATTGATAGCCATGATTTATATCAGGAGATAATGCGACAACATAGTCTCAAAGTCGCTTTATGAAATCTTTAACTCTGATTATATCTCGAGACAACGTGACTGCCGCTGGATGCAAACTTTAAATCAACGATGGTCGCGAAGTCTCCTTATTGTTTTAGCATTTTCCAATTGATTAAGAGACTACGTGACAAGGCCTTTTCGCCAAGTCTTATGGTGATAAAGAATATTCGCTTTTTCTTATGAGACCCAGTGACTAAGAAATAAAGCACATGCCAATAAATTTAACTTAAGTGCCAAAAAGGTAAGAAGAAAATAGGACCAATTTTAGAAAATTAGGGCTTCTTTGCATTTTTGCCTAGGAAATACTAGGGTTTAGGGTTGTTTGACACTCTTCAAATGGTTTTGAGGAAATAAGACCTACAGAATATCATCATTTTTTCATGATTTTAACTTTCAGGATACAGCGGATAACCGACAATTCCAAAAATTAATAGGGCAAACATCAAATAAGAAATACCACTAACAAAGAGTATGTAGAAGAAGTTGATGGAAGATTTGTTGAAAGAAATTGATGTAAATAAGGTAACTCTTTCCGAGTTATGTTCTGAAATTGAAGCTCAATTGACATCCATCATTTCATTATTTCAAAAGTTTTGTATTCTTTCAAACTTAGGAAATCGAGGAGGCAGACATTGAAAAAGAGATGACTGAGAGGCTAAAGGATCTAACTACCGAGCCTAGAGCATTCCAGACTTACTACTCTTATATCCAAGAACTCATGGGAGTTCAACTTTGATTGAGACAAGAGGAGGATAATCTTAGATTGGAGTTTCTTGAACTGCAAGCATTGCTAATTCTCCACATCCAATCTATGCAGATACACATGAAGAAAGCCAAAGAACTAGCATGTTTTTCAGATGTCAGCACACTTGACACTATAGTTGGTTTATCTGCAGATATCACAGAGCAAGCTGTTATTCTCTAGAATCTACGAGACACATGTGAGACTGTACTTTTAGGCGTACAACAGAGGTATAAACATCTTTTTTTAGAAATAAGTTTTACTTTTGCCACTTTTGTCAAAAAAGGGGATAGATATGTTCCTAGTTAGAAAACACAAAAAAGGGGATATATATATGTGTGTGTGTGTGTGTGAAAAACAAAAAAAAGTATATATGTGGAAAATGAAAAAAAGAAGAGTTGTATATGTATAGGGAGTAACCTTCGAGGGAGAGTTACAAATTTTGATGAATTTGGATTTTTTTTCAAAAATGCCCAACTAATGTCAGAGGGGGAGATTGTTATCTCTACAAGATAATTTTGTATTTATTAGTTTAGTTAAAGTCATGCATTCAAGGATAATCAATCGGTGAAAGGAGGTAATCAAGTATTAGGCGAGTCGGTAATGCACACTGAGCCAGTCGGTCAAGTCAAACAAGTTAAGTGCAGTCGGTAAAGTAACAGAGTACCAAGCACCTATAGTTACCGAGTGAAACACTACACCAAGCACATGTGTAGTACACCGAGTTGATAGTACACAGAGTATTGTATATCATTTAACCGAGTATTGAGGAGTTACTCAACCGAGTTAGACAATTAATTCAAAATGTGATCAGATCACATTTAATGATTTTTGGAGCCTTAATTAAGAGTCTACAAGCACGCAGAATGATCTGTTACATGATCAACGATTGAAATAATTTAGAGTGAAGATCTAAGGAATGGATCAAGCGACGAAATAAAGTTTGTTATTTCCAAGAAAAACAACAAGTACCAAGGTAAAAGTGACATGGTCACCGAGTTGGAAAGAAGATCTAATGGTCAAGAAAAATTCATAGCGTACCTAACACATAAGAGTAAGAGGCATAATCTCATCTATATATTGGATGAATTTGTAAGTTGAAACATACAAAGAGAGTAGAGAGTTGAAGCTGTTTTTATTGTTGTTGTTGAGAAAGTTAAATGAATTATTGAAGAACAAGAGTAGAGCAGAGAGCACCGAGCAGAAATTTAGTTTCAACAGAGCAGAACAAAAAAATGTTACAGTTTGAGATTGAAGTAACACAATCAGAGCACATAGAGTCTGATCAACATTTACATTTAATGCACTTATTGCAGACATTGTTAAGTTATTTGATACTATTGTATTGAGAGCTTTAAATCCCAATACTGGGTAGATCTTAACTGATCTTATATTTGTAAATCCTTTAAAATGGTACATCTCTAAGTGTAGAGATTGTAAAAATCCTTTAACCAGGTATACCTAACAAGTCTTTCATACTTTTAACCGGGTAAGCTATCAGAAATAGCTAAAATTTGTAGCTCTAACCGAGCAACCTGTATATTGCAGTCAGTGAATGTTTTGGGTGTCATCCCCACCGCAGTTTTGTCCTCTAACCAAGGATTTCTACATTATCAAAATCATGGTGTTATGAATTCTATTGTTTGATGTTTTGATGTTATAGTTTTATAAGCTTTATATTAATTTTATTTCAAAGTTATGAATTCGGTATTCAGTAAGCAATAGTAAATGGTTATCAGTAAATGTGGATATAAAGTTTTTAGTGGTACTGATTCACCCCTCCCCTCTCAGTCCCAAATTTCCATAGTTATTCCAACAGTTCACCCACTCTCCAACTTTGGAGACAACTAGAATTTTAGAGGATTTTGGGCTAAGGAGTTGGAATTTGGGAAGCTCTTCTTCAACCCTTATATACCATAGCTGGAGTAAAGGTTTGTCATTTACTCCCATTTTTTGAATGCTCTTCTTTCTTGTATTCCTTCTTGTAATTGAGAAGGAAAACTTGCATATGTAATGTTCTCTCTTATGTGCTATGTAACTATATCTTGTGTATTGTAGCATTGTTATTTTTGCTTGTATGTTTCTTCATTTCTTGAGTGTGCTTGCTTTCATGTTCATGGGAGTGCAAGGCCAAACTCACCCTAGGGAGGGAAGAGTAGCCTTGTGGTGAAGGGAAATTTGGGACAACCCATTGAGTGTAGAGACCCTCTTCTTGGAAGAGAAGAACAAAAAATGGATTATGGGGTCCATGTAGCTATTTTGATGTTTATAAATGGGTGTCATAAGGGTTGGTATTTGGGTTGTGAATGATGCAAAATGAAGAATGTGTAGGCCTTGTCAAGGCATGTATTATTATGTATTTTTAGCCTTCTCACAGGTACTTGGTCCACCTTCACCCTTCATTTTGAGTCACTTGGTGACCATTGTGTAAGCCTTGGGTTGGGAGTTTTATGTGATTTTTTTGGTTGTGAAATGCTGGTTTTTATTTTTTGTTTATGTTTGTTGTCACCCGTTTGGCTCTTAGTTCTCGTAGCTTGGGGGTGGCCTTTTGAAGTTCTAGGTTGGGAGGCGAGCCTCCATGGTCATGGTCTTTGTTTATTTGCAGATCTACATTATTGCAAGATTGGAAAGAAGGAAATAAAATGGATGGTTACAAGTGTTAGTCTTCCCATTGCATTCTTCAAAATTTTTATTCTTGTAAATGTAGCTATGTAAACAAAAAAAAGAAGGGGCTTGTAAGAGATTCTATATTACTTTGTAAAGTTGGATGTTTCCAAAAGTTGTGAAAGATTTAGTTTTCTTGTAAAGTAGTTGATTTCTTGTATAGATAATCATTTCTTAAAATTTGTAAAAGATTCAAAATTTCTTGCATAGTTTGTTGTTCCTAAAGTTGTAAAGATAAAGTAAAAGAGAAATGCAATTTATGAGATTTAATGAATATCCTGTGTTACTTTTGTTAAGTTATTTAAGAATAAATTTTGTATTTTTTTTTTGTTTTCTTGAGAACCTCATGTTGAAAAAAATAAATGAAGTAGATTCAATTCCTTTTTAAATGTATTTAGATATGTATTCACAAAGAGCCCACCAAGGATCAAGTCTTGCCGAGTGCAAGGCCCGCCATCATAAGGGATGAGGCTGGGATCGTGCCCTAGGCAAATTTGGCAGCGTGGATGCTGCTCAGTCCTTGGCTCTAAGCTAAAGAGGCACGTGTGGGCCCGTATCAGGTTCCTAAACCCTCCATCAAAAAAAATAATTCCGAATACTCTACCTTTACTATTAGAAGGCTAGTTGATACAATATGAACTAGAAAAAAATCTATTTCCCCCAGCTTAATTCTTTATTTATACAGTATGTTGAGTTCATATGTAAAGATAAGAAAATACATGTAGATTATTTACAGATAAGAAAGTCAAACTTTTTGATGCCTCATCCTTATA
>MU226012.1:627360-640303 GCA_018584345.1 Thuja plicata | reverse complement strand
CAGAGACAAGAAAAGCCTAATTGCTAAGGACTGGATAAGGTCCTTCTTCATTTTTGAGCTCCACATATACTCAGGCAGGTTTTACCTCTTAAGATTGCTGTTTACACAGTATTTGTTGATGTGGACAATGATTTGTTATGTATCTTTATTGAACCAACTTATGAATTACCTTGCAAATAACCAAGCATAACCAGATGCAAGATATAACCATACAAACCATGGTTATAAGCATAACAATAACCAATGATACAAGGATTCTCATCCTTCTTCCTTTTACTGTAGGAGGGATAACCTAATGGATTCACTCTTCAAGGAATCAATAATATGGACAGTGTCCTGCTGACATAGGTCCTTAACAAGTTTAGTTTATCTGTTCTTAGTAACAAAGTATTTTAATTGATTTGGTTTTGATATATTGGAATATCTTAGACATAGATAGATTATCAGACTGCTTTCTGAACTAGTGCCTATCCTTTGGGCTATAGAGTCAAAATAAGCTAACATATCATAAAAACAAAACACAGTAAACTGCCTTACAGTTCACATACAATTCAGGTAAGTTGCCTTACAAGCTACCCTATCACCTCAAATCTATTGTATCAAATCCTTAATCAAAGCAGTATGCTCTCTGAAATTACTTACAAAACTTAGTTCTTTTCTTAAAAGAAACTTGCAAGTAATCAAATAGTTACCTTATAACTAGAATGTTTCAGAATACCTTGTAAACTTAACATAGAAGAGCCCATACAAAAAATAAAGAGATAGTAATGAAGGAGAGTAAAATTGCACCGTATATTATTTATATGATCCAACTTTCCATACATGAAAGATTACACAGCTTCAAAAGATAGACAGAAACTAGAATATCTGAATTCTGTGGTATATTATCTCCTTTCCAAAATGTTCCAACATCAAAGACCCTTAACTATTAGAACTCTTATGCTATATATAGGTTTATGACCATCTTGGAATCCCTTAAGGATGCAACAAGCTTCGGATGGTCGAGGAAAACCTAACCCTAAAGTTACAAGAGAGACGAAAGAAAGAGAGAGAAGAAGCGGTGAAAGGACTGAGTCAAAAAGGTATAAACAGATATTTCTTGTTCTTCTCCCGATCTGGCAACTGCAATCAGATTTGTAGATGGTAGCTGATAGTATTTATGTTGAGTCTGGATAGTTGTGCTCGCCTACTCACCTACATCTTCCTTTTGTAATTACTGTCCATCTTGTCTCTAAACAGTGCAGCGCCAAGTGTTTACTTTACTCATCGTCCAAAATCTCTTCTTCAGCTACAGGCTTCTTCTTCTTAGGTGTTTTCATGACTTCCCAAGCCTTTACTTCATCGTCTGATGGCCACTTGAAGTCCTAAGTACTCTGTACCTGTATCTTTTGCCTGTCCCATCTTACATCAGTGATGTTCTTGACATCAAGTAGGAACTTGTTAATATCGGTCTCAGCTTTGAAGGCCTCATCCAATAATTTATTGAATCCTTCTACATCAACATCTGTTCCTAATAGAAATGTATCTTCACTAGGAATTTTGATGTCATACTCAATTCTCCAGGCATCTATAGCCTTGACTTGATCATCATCTCCTTTTAAGGAGGGAACAAACTTATTGAAATCACTTGAAAAGAGACTCAATTTAGTCTCTATCTGGTTCAATTTTCCCTTGAAGAATGAGAGAGCAATGTTAACTCTTTTGATCTCATCTTCAACTTCTATGACTATTGGAGGAAAATCTGGTCTTATGGCCTGTAAAGATGACAATTTCTCAAATAAAGTTGCCCTAGCAGACCATTTGGTGAAGTAAGAGTTCAGAATTGCAAGGTACCCCATTACCTCAGTATGCAATACTGGCAGCTTATTATATGTATTGATTACAACATCAGCTTTGTCTTTTAAAATCTCAATCTTATGTTGTAATATGCCTTTTAGTGCCTTCAAAGCTACTGCATTTCCTTTTTCTTCATCCACCTTTTGTTCCACAGCCTCTTCTGACTTAGGCTTATCTTCAATCTGCATTGGTGGCGGTTGTGCAGGCACATACACTATCTCAGGCTTAACGAAAATGTGCTTTCTTAACCTTGGCTGACCCAAGTGATCATCTGGCGATCACACGACATAACTAAAATCAAAGTCGCATGCAGTTAACCTTAACTCATCATTCTTTCTGAGACTTCGCGACTAGCCGTTACCATTAACCTTCTCAGTTATCTCCTTGTCGCTGAGTGTTTTTATTCTATTTCAATACTATGCGACAACCTTTAGTCGCCTGATCACAGAATCAAATCCTGAGCATTCAACTTTACCTTAACAGGTTATATGCGCCTTTTCTTTACTTATGGCGACTGAGCGACATACCCTAATCGGCAAGTCGGGAGGTCTTTTCCCCTGGGGCACTTTTCTTCTCAGAATTTGCGACCGTCGTTGGATCCTTTGATTCTTTCATGTGATGGTTGTCGCTTAATCGCCAGATGTTCATGCCTGCCCTTAAATTCTTCTCAGACACTGCGACTGAAGGGAAAGCACCTTAGTCTCGAAGTCGTCGAATCCACTTCTTCCTTTTGGCGACCATGCGATAACCTTCTCTCAACAGCCACCCGCGTTGTGACACATGTCACACAATCATTGGTTTACTTGCTACATAACGGAAAACTAAAGCATTATCTTGCTCTGGCGACATCCCGACTAAGCAATACTGCAAACTTCAAACAGTTAGTCGCGTAGTCTGAATCAAAATCTCTTAACTGCCATTCTATTCCAAGACCACGCGACTGAAGGCATGACTAAACTGTTAGCTTTGGCATGATTTAGCGATAACGCGACATGAAGTAATCGCGAAGTCTGAGAACATTTTCATAACTGTTTAATTTCTCCCGCGATCACCCGACTGACAGTGGGTCCCATCTTTTACAAAGCTTTATAACATGGATATCTTGTGACTACCCAACTGAAAGAAATCGCTAAGTCTCAGAACGCTAAAGAAACATTCTGAAGTTAAACGAGACTACGCGACACAAGGAAAAAGCAAAGTCGGGAAGGCAAATGGAATATTCGCTCGGGGTAACGCGACGAGGCGACTTGAATTAAAACACATGCCTTTAGTGAATGAAAAAGTAACGCTGAAACATAAGGCATGACTTAGGGTTTGAATTCATCGTTTAACACTTGGATAGCCTAGGGTTTTTCAGGGTTTTTGCATAATGAGCAAAGTTTAGACTTGAAAACCTGAAACTTGACAGAGGTAAAGGCATAATGAACGAGAGATAGCTGAAATGAGCACATCAGAACTCAGAGAGCAAGACAAGGAACCAGGAGAACTAGCAAAAATAGGAAATACAACCAACAAACACCACATTGACGATTTCCATTTAACTTCAGCAGAGGGGACTCACTTTGTTGCAACATGAGAGAAATTTCCTTGAGCTTCTACCTTATGTGGATTACATGAAGGATGAGAATTTACAAGTTAACTGCTTTGTTAAGGGACTGGATGCTGCATATTAGGACTGGTATGCATGGAAGCTCTAGGAACCCTTCAGGAAACTGTAGAGTAGACATTGATACCAGAGGAGATTCAGGGTAAATCACATGATACACAAGATAGATTTTAGAACTGTAACCCCGCACCACAGACACTCGAGTTTTAGAAAACCCATTGGAAGAGTAATCACAGACATTCATCGGGGTCCTAAAAACCCCCTCACCCTTAGCAACAGTCTCAATAGAATAAGAGGCAAAGGCCACCACAGGGACATCAGGACTCTAAGCCCAAGCAGTGGCAGTCATAGGGTCCTTGGAGAGATCAACGACCAAAGGTACCATTTACACCTCTGACTCAGACACAACAATCCACTAGGGGTGGTTTCAGTGTGTCTAGTAGGACTGGAGGACAAAAGTATTCTAGGCCATAGGGAGTTCAAACTTAGGTACATGGACCATGTTATACTTGTGGTTCCATGGGGAACATAACTACATATTGTCCACAAGGTCAAATGGCATGTGGTCAGCCTATGAAAGCATCAGAGCCTATAGTTGTGGACATGGGCAAGTCCCACAAGGTATTTGCAGTGGTTGATAACTATCAGGAAGAGCATTAGGCCACAATAATAGAGGCCACATGTATGGTCAAAGGTAATAATATTACTATCCTATTTGATTCAGGAGCTACAAATTCTTTTATTTCTCCATTGGTTTTGGAGCATTTCAGGCTAGTGGTAACTAGGAAGGATGTCAATTGGGAGGTTAAGTTAGCATCAGGAGGTAGAGTGTTAGTTATATCAATGATTAAGGATTACCAGATTCAGGTTGGTGATATGATCATGATATGATCACAATGGCAGACTTTCATATTATACCTCTAGGATCTTTTGGCATTGTTCTTGGAATGGATTGGATTTATGCCCATATATCCAAGATGGATTGTCATCAGAAAAAGATTGAGTGTGTAGATGATCATGACATTTCTATAGTGATTTCAGGGATTCAGAGGCCTATATCTCTTCATATGATTTTCTCTATGCATCTAAAGTTGAGCATGCATTAGGGGTGTCTGTTATTTTCCATCAATACCAGTGATAGAGAAGAAGAGGAAGAGAAGGAACCTTCTCTTGATGACCATCCTATTCTTCAAGAATTTGTAGATGTGTTTCCATATGAGCTACCTGGTATGCCACTTTGTAAGGTGATTGATTTTCATATAGATCTTGTACCGAGATCTGAACCAATTTCTAGAGCACCATATAGGATGACCACTAATGACCTTAATGAGATCAAGATTCAGCTAGATGAACTTTTAGAGAAAGGGCCCATTCATCCTAGCATCTCCCCTTGGGGAGCCCCAGTTATCTTTGTTAAGAAGAAGGATGGATCTCTATGTTTATGCCTGTATTATCGGCAATTGAATACAATAAATATTAAGAAATGGTATCCGTTCACTAGGATTGATGATTTATTTGATTAGCTTCAAGGTGGAAAGGTATTCTCAAAGATAGATATGAAGTTAGGATACCATTTGTTGAGCATTGTGGAGAGAAATATTCACAAGACCGCTTTCTATAGTAGATATGACCACTATAAGTTCACAATTGTTCCATTTGGTCTTACGAATGCTTTGGCTTTATTCACGAGTCTCATGTTTGAGGTATTCCACACATTCCTTGACCGATTTGTGATTGTGTTCCTTGATGATATATTGATATATTCTTGAAATGAGGAGGAGCACAAGGAGCACTTGAGACATGTATTGTAGTGCTTGAGAGATAATCAGTTGTATGATAGTTTTTCAAAGTGTTCATTCTTTAGATCAGAGGTTTGATACCTAGGACATGTGATTCCAGGTGATGGGATCTCAGTTGACCTATCGAAGATCAAAGCTATCATGGATTGGCCAGCGCCAACCACTGTGACCAAGGTTAAAAGTTTCATGGGATTAGAACGATATTACATACACTTTGTTGAGGGATTCTCTAGAGTGGAACACCCTATTACATTCCTTCAAAAAAAATTGAAGAAATTTGAGTGGATAGAGAAGGGCGAGAGTTCCTTTCAAGAACTCAAGAAAGCATTCACTAGCACACCTATCCTTGTTGTGCCAGATCCTTCAACAAATTTTGTGGTATCCATAGCTACTTCCTTGGATGGTTTAGGAGAAGTAATAATGTAGGGTGGTCAAGCCATTGCATACGACTCTAGGAAACTTAAGGCTCATGAGCCTAACTACCCTACTCGTGACCTTGAGCTTGTGGTAGTGGTGTAGGCTCTAGTGAGATGGAGATACTTCCTTCTAGGAAATCGATTTGAGCTTCATAAAGATCATTAGAGTTTTCAATGCTTATTCACTCAACCAAACCTAAATGCTCGTTAGAGGAGATGGATGAAGTTCCTTTGTGAGTATGATTTTGATGTCCATTACAAAAAAGGGAAGGAGAACGTAGTAACAAATACATTGAGTAGGAGATGTCATGAGATATATTCTATGTCTGCAGGCACAGATTTGTTGGGTCATATATAACATCACTTGCATGTGAATGAGTGGTATGTATAGGTTTGTCAGATAGTACGATCTTAGAGACCCCTAGAGGGGAAACTTTTTGATTATTCATTTGATTTCAATGGACTATTACTGATGTGGACATAAGTCTTATTGCTACTACAGAACCGACTTGGCTCTATTCTGAGATCTTTTTCCTAGATCCCTTAGGGCGTTCACAACCCTAAACTAAGGTAGATTCATTCAACCAATGTTTTCAGAACATTGTTCTCATTCTCTTCCCTAGCCGGACTATCTCCAAGCTCGCCTAGGGTAAGATCTCCAGATTCACACCTGTTGCTACTCCTACCAAAAACAAAAAGGAAACTATGTACAAGGGCTCCTCTCGAGTTCCATCCCAACACATGACTCTCACTATGGATTCAGGAATCTCTAGGGGCCATTACTGCTTACAACCCAGAATAGGTGAAGAACTAAAACCTTACAAAATAGAAAATAAAGTAACTAATCTACTTGCATGCAAAAGGAACCACAAAGAAACTTGATATCCACTAAACACACTATCTGCAACTTCTCATTACTAGAAACAAAACAAAATAGTACAATATTCTGCAAGTCTGTGTTTTGCTGTAGCTTCTCTTTTCTTCTATCTCTACTCTCTAGATCTCTACAATGAATGCTCTAGATGTTATTAGTAACCATCCTCTCATAGGAAACAACCCTAATGGTTCACTCCTTCGTAAGAATCTCTTCAAGAACCGTTACACTAACCATACTGTCCATAAAAGACAAGATCCTCTTTTCACAGGCTGTTACGACTGCATATTGCCGAGTAACAGGAATGCAAGCCGAGCTGCAATGTTAACTGGGCCTTAGTGTTAACTTGGCACTCAGTGTTAACTCAGGCTCAGTGTTAACTTGACACTTAGTGTTAACTCAGCCTTAGTGTTAACTCGGCACTCAGTGTTAACTCAGCCTCAGTGTTAACTTGGCACTCAGTGTTAACTCAGCCTCAGTGTTAACTTGGCAACTTATCAAGGTTCCCGATGCCTTGGTTGGATTTCTAGAGGCTTCCAAACTACCTCACACATACACAAGTAAAGGAAACCAACTAAGAAACCTATCTAGTCATGGATTGACCTAGTCATATCCATCTTAGGGAAAAACAAATGACCTTCTAAGGTCCACACACACTCTCCTGACTTGGCTAGAGTTAGCACATGCTAGAAATAAGGAGCTAGGGGTTTAGTTAGGTGTGCTCCTGCACCATACTCCCCCAAACAAAAGAAAGGTTAATCCATCCTTGGATTGAGCATGTTTGGATCAATGCCCAACCTCTTGAAGTCTGTTTCTTTGATCCAAGTAGCATCAACATCCTCTTTGCCATGCCACTTGACAAGGTTCTCCATATAGTCTCTGCTCCTAGTCTTCTTGTAGACCCTTGAGTCTAGTATATTTTCAGCTGTCATAGATGGAGTAGGGGTTAATTTCAGATCTTTTACCTCTTGTATTACCTCTTGAAGGTTCTGATCAGCATCTTGAATTGGTCCTTTGTGTGCAATCAAATCTGCAATGTTGAAAACCGGTGACAACGCAATGTCTTCAGGAAGCTCCACCTTGTATGCATTGTTTCCATGCTTTGCAAGTATCTTACACGGACCTAGCCTCTTCATCTATAGCTTGTGAGGAACGCCTTTTTGCAGCCTATGTTTGTTCAAGTGTACCATCACAAAATATCCAATATGAAACTGAACATCCCTCTTTGTTGTATCCACCTTTTGCTTTACCTTTTCAGCATTCTCCATCAAATTATTTCTCACACTTTCATGTGCTTCCCTCATTGAATGAGCAAAGTCCTCAACATATCCACTACCATGCATTCCTTCCTTCAATTCTCTAAGCTCAAAAATTACTCTTGGGTGAAATCCATAAACTATTTTGAAAGGACTCTTACCAGTTGATCTGTTCACTGTGTCATTATATGCATATTTAGCTTTCCCAATGAGTTGGTCCCATGCTTGACCATACTCCTTTGTGAGGCATCTCAGTAAGTTACCAAGACTCCTATTGACCACCTCTGTTTGGCCACCTGTTTGTGGATGATATGCAGATCCAAAAGACAAATTAGTGCCCAACTTTTGCCATAAGGTCTTCCAAAAATGGCTCATGAATTCGCTGTCCTTGTCTGAAACAATACTAAGTGGGAGTCCATGTATCCTCATCACTCCACTGAAAAATAGCTCTGCAATGTTACAAGCATCATGATTGGTCTTACAAGGTATAAAATGTGCCATCTTACTAAATCTGTCTACAACAACATAAATTCTGTCATATCCCTGCCTTGTTCTTGGCAAACCAACTACAAAATCCATGCTTATGCATTCCCATGGTCTGGTTGGGATTGGAAGTGGCTGATAAAGACCTGCATTAGTAGATGTGCCCTTTGCTTTTTGACACACTACACAACTCTCAACATACTGTTTAACATCTCTATTCATTCTAGGCCAAAAATAGAACCTAGTGACTAGATCTTGAGTCTTACTGACTCCAATATGACCACTAAGTGCTCCATTATGTTTTTCTTTGATCAAATTCTCTCTCATAGACGCTTTAGGAACACAAAGCTGACCTCCTTTAAATAATAAATCATTATGCAAAGTATATTCATAAAACTCACCATGAAAGTTGTTCTTGAACTCCTTGCATACCTTGTAGATTTGGGCAAAATCTTCATCTTCAGCATATAGGTCTTTGAAGCTATCAATACCTATGCTTTGTAGCTGAACTTCTTGGACTGTGAGCAACCTTCTGCTCAATACATCAGCAACCTTTTTCTGTAATCCCTTTTTATGCTTGATATTGACAGTGTAGGCTTGTAGATACTCCACCCACTTCATGTGTTTGCTGCTGAGTTTGTCTTGAGAGTTAAGGAAGCTGAGAGCTTGGTTATCAGTATATACTATGAACTCCTTTGGCAGGAAGTAGTGCCTGCACTTCTTGAGTGCTTGGACTAGAGCATACAACGCTATGTCATAAGAAGAGTACTTCTTTGCATCATTTAGCTTCTCACTATGGAAAGCTACCGATATTCATTCTTGGCTTAAGACAGCCCCAATCGCCACATTACTTGCATCACATTCTACTGTAAAATGCTTATCATAGCTTGGAAGAACTAGAGTAGGCAACTCTGCTATCTTCTCCTTTAGTGTTTCAAACCCTTTTTCTGGTTGTGGTGTCCATTGAAACTTTGTCTTCATCCCACCTCTAATGGTGTCTAACATGGGTGCACAAATCCCACTGAAATGTCTAATGAACTTTCTATAATACTGAGCTAAACCATGGAAACTTCTCACCTCTGTAGCAGCCTTGGGAGTATGCCAACTTAGAATGGCATCCACCTTTTCTTGGTCCATTTTGAGGTTACCCTGTGACAAAACAAAACCGAGATATGCCAGCTCCTGCTTCATGAAGTCACACTTTTCCAAGTTGATCATTAGCTTCTCATCATGTAATTTCTTGAAAACAATTTTCAAATGGCTAATATGCTCCTCCTTAGTTATACTGAAAACTAAAATGTCATTTTGGTAGACAACAACAAACTTACCAATGCATTCTACCAATACCTCATTCATCAACCTCATAAAAGTTGAGAGAGCATTAGACAAACCAAATAGAATTACAAGCCATTCATACAAACCTTCTGTAGTTTTGAAGGTTGTCTTCCATTCATCTCCTTCATTAATTCTGATTTGGTGGTAGCCGCTCTTAAGATCAGTCTTGCTGAAGTACTTTGCCTCTCCTAAACAATCCATTAGGTCTTCAATTCTAGGTATCTGAAACCTATACCTAATAGTGATTCTATTTATGGCTCTAGAATCAGTACAAATTCTCCAAGCTCCTCCTTTCTTAGGTGCTAGAACAGTAGGGACTGCACATGGGCTTATGCTCTTTCTAATTAGGCCTTGGTCTAATAACCCTCTAATTTGCTTGGCTATTTCTTCATTCTGTTGAGGGGTCATCTTATAGGCAGCTTTGTTGGGTAAGGTAGCTCCTAGTATGAAGTCAATCTTGTGGCTAACAAGCCTCTTGGGAGGTAGGGGAGTGGGCTGGCCATCATTCACAATATCCTTATACTCTTCCAGTATTTCTTTTACCTCATTTGGTATCTCTGCTTTCTTGACAACAACTTCATCTTTTGGCTTCAATACTAAAGCAAAACCAACTCCTTCTCCTTCATCTAGAGTCTTCAAAAAATCCTTCTCACCAACCATGAGCACACTTGGACTTGATGTGTTCATCTCCCCTTCTTCTATTAAGAACTGAATTTTGAAACTCCATCTTTCTTAAATGAGTATGCATTCTTGGTTCCATCATGTATGGCTTGGCTGTCAAATTGCCATGGCCTTTCAAGTAGAAGGTGGCATGCATCCATGGGAAGAATGTCACATAGAACTCTATCTTTATACTTTCCAATTGTGAACTCTACCCATCCTTGTTCTCCTACAAACACATGCTATCCTTTATTGAGCCATGTAACCTTGTATGGGTTTTCATGTGGAATCCTTTTCAAATTTAACTTGCTGGCTGCTTCTTCACTAATGATATTATCAGTTGAGCCTGAATCAATAATGACTCTACACACCTTTCCTGTAATCTTTCACTTCACTCTAAAGAGTGCTCTCCTTTGGCTTGGTTCTTCTTTTCTTGTCTCTTTGATTAAGGTCCTCCTTATCATGAGGTTCTCACCTTCTTCTGATTCTAATGGTACCTCAGATGGATTGCTGCTGCAACTTGATTCTTCTTGGACATGGTTAACTCTTTTTCCACCTCCTTGTGAAGTAGAACCTTTCTGAGGACATCAATATGTAGGATGCCCAAATTGCTGACAGTTGTAACACTTCATTGAAGAGAAGTAAGATCCTCTTCTTTGGTTATTAGTTCTTCCTCTTGAACTACTATTTGAACCTCTTCCACGGTTGTAACCACCTCTGGTGTTACTAGATTCTCTTTGATTCTTAGTGTGTTTGGACTCACTCTGATTTCTTCCTCCATATCCTCCTCTATGACCTCTACTATCTCTTCCTCTTCCTCTGCTATTTGAATCTTACTTCTTCTTGAATTTTTCCTCCACTTTGAGGGCTAGCTGGTAACATTGGTGTACAGTCTTGGGGTTTAAGAGACTAATTTCCTCTTGGATACTCCACTTGAGTCCATTCAAGTACCTAGCCACTTTCAGGCTTTCTTCTTCCATCACATGCGACCTTAAGCATAGCTTGTGAAATTCTTCAGTGTAGGAACTGACTTATAAATCTTTTTGTCTCAGATTCTGTCTCTTTTTTGTGCAACTGCACTTCATAATCATCAGGTTTATAAGTTTCCTTCATCTTGGCCACCGTACCTTTCCAACTGGTTATGGGGTTCTTTCCTTCTTTTGCCCTTTCATCTTGGACAAACTTCCACCAAGTGAGAGCAGTTCCTCTCAACCTTGTCTTGGCTATTCTGACTTTCTGAGCTTTGGTCACATTATCACAGTCAAAGTGATTTTCAAGACCTTTTATCCATTCCATGATTAATTCTGGTTCCATCTTGCCACTAAATAGAGGCACACCATCTAAGGACTTACCACTCATTGACTTCAATGCTTTCAAGAATGGCTCTTCTTGAAGCACATGGTCTGGCTCTAGAATAATGTCTTCCTCTGCCACAGCTTTACCCTTTCCATCAGCTTCTCTTATTCGTTCATTGACTGCTGAAGTCCTAAGATGCACTTCTTCCAACTTAGTCGCCATCTCAGCTAACTATTCCTTCAGGAGTCTATTCTCCTCCTTTGGCTCTTCCACATATTTTGCGAGTTCTGCATTAGTCACCATCTTGGATGAGTTGACAGAAGTTTCTGTAGATAACATCCAAACAACACATGCCCAAATATTTTAGGGCTCTGATACATATCTGATGTGGACAGAAGTCTTATTGCTGCTACAGAACCGACTTGGCTCTATTCTGAGATCTTTTTTCTAGATCCCTTAGGGCGCTCACAACCCTAAACTAAGGTAAGTCACTCTCAAATTTACCTCCTCTTCAAGACTCAGTACCCATCAAAATTCTTTTCATGTCCTCCTTACTGAACCTACACAAATATATTCATTCAACCATTGTTTTCAGAACATTGTTCTCATTCTCTTCCCTAGCCAGACTATCTCCAAGCTCGCCTAGGGTAAGATCTCCAGATTCACACCTATTGCTACTTCTACCAAAAACAAAAAGGAAACTATGTACAAGGGCTCCTCTCGAGTTCCATCCCAACACATGACTCTCACCATGGATTCAGGAATCTCGAGGGGCCATTACTGCTTACAACCCAGAATGGGTGAAGAACTAAAACCTTACAAAATAGAAAATAAAGTAACTAATCTACTTTCATGCAAAAGGAACCACAAAGAAACTTGATATCCACTAAACACACTATCTGCAACTTCTCATTACTGGAAACAAAACAAAATAGTACAATAATCTGCAACTCTGTGTTTTGCTGTAGCTTCTCTTTTCTTCTATCTCTACTCTCTAGATCTCTACAATGAATGCTCTAGATGTTATTAGTAACCATCCTCTCATAGGAAACAACCCTAACGGTCCAGTCCTTCGCAAGAATCTCTTCAGGAACCGTTACACTAACCATACTGTCCATAAAAGACAAGATCCACTTTTCATGGGCCGTTACGACTGCATATTGCCGAGCAACAGGAATGCAAGCCGAGCTGTAGTGTTAACTCGACCTTAGTGTTAACTCGACACTTAGTGTTTACTCGGCCTCAGTGTTAACTCGGCACTCAGTGTTAACTTGGCCTCAGTGTTAACTCGACACTCAATGTTAACTCGGCCTCAGTGTTAACTTGACACTCAGTGTTAACTCAGCCTCAGTGTTAACTTGGCAGCTTATCAAGGTTCCCGA
>MU226012.1:605169-627310 GCA_018584345.1 Thuja plicata | reverse complement strand
CACACACACACAACTAAAGGAAACCAACTAAGAAACCTATCTAGCCATGGATTGACCTAGTCATATCCATCTTAGGGAAAAAAAAATGACCTTCTAAGGTCCACACACACTCTCCTGACTTGGCTAGAGTCAGTACATGCCAGAAATAAGGATCTAGGGGTTGAGTTAGGTGTGCTTCTGCACCAATTACGCCATAGAGGATGCATCTATGTACCTTCTCTCAGGGACCTACAAGATTTCATTATGTTAGAGGCTCATTGAGAACCTTATGCAACACATCCCAGGGTCAAGAAGATGCATGCAGATTTGAGACAGTTGTATCACTGGCCGGGCATGAGGCAACAGATTGCAAAGTTAGTTGCTCGATGCCTTGAGCATTAGAGGGTTAAGGCAGAACACCGCCATCCAGGTGAATTGCTACAACTCCATGAGATACCTGAACGCAAGTGGGACACTATTTCCATGTATTTCATCATTGCTCTCCTTATGTCCTCTTGCCGCAATGATGCCATTATGGTGACTGTTGATAAGTTGACCAAAGTGACTCACTTCTCAGCCATCAATACTAGATTCACAACACTAGCATTGACACAAGTTTTATTGCAGGATGTTGTCATATTGTATGGTATTCCCTACAAGATCATATATGATAGGGATTCCCTCTTTACATCTTCCTTTAGGAAGGGATTACAGTCTTCTTTGGGCACCAGGATCAATTTTAGTACAACTTATTATCCGAAAATGTATGGACAGACAGAGAGGGTTAACTAGGTGTTAGAGGAAATGCTTCGTATGTATGTTATGGACCATCAGACAAGATGGGAGGAATACCTACACTTGGTCGAGTTTGTCTATAATAATGGGCATCATACTTCTTTGGGGATGCCACCTTTTCAGGCCTTGTATGGTAGACCATGCAGGACACCATTGAGTTGGGATTGTTTTAAGGATAGAGCGACTATTGGGCTAGAGTTATTTTAGGATATGGAGCAACAAGTGGATTTGATTAGACAACACCTTAGAGAAGCCCAAGGCTGAGAGAAGAAGTATGAAAATGTGAAGAGGATAGATCATAGCTATATGGTTAGTGATAATCTTCTTGAGAACGCGGCCACATAAGAGTCCTATCCATTATGGAAAGGACTCTAAGATCGCACCTCTCTTTTTTGGACCATTTGAGATCCTTGAGATGATAGGAGTAGTTTCTTATCATCTAGCTTTTCCATCTAGCCTGTCATGCATCCATGATGTGTTTCATGTTTCTGTACTAAGGAAATATATTTATGACGAGTCTCACATCATAGATTGGGATGCCTTGCAGGTGGAGTCGGACAGATAGTTGGCATTGGAGCCCATTCGCATTTTGGCATGTCCGCTGGCTCTTCGAGGCCGAGAGCTAGAATAGGTTAGGGTCTAGAGGGATTTTTATGACGAGGTTACAACATCATGGGAGAACACAATGCAGATGAGATCTCAATACCCCCATCTTTTTGATGAACTCCAGGAGGAAGTTCATGCCTAGAGGGGGAGGGTGTGAGGCCCTACCCCGAGCCTGTCATAACACAACATTTATTTTCATGTTAGGTCTCCTTTTTGATACACTATTTTGATACATAATGGAGTTAGAATCTATTTGACATGGACTTGCTATTATGATTATGTTGATTTCAGTACTTATGATGATGATGTTATGATACATTATTACATGCATTGTGATTAGTTGATTTAGATAATTATTATGATCATGTAGTTGAATGATGGATTTCATATTAAATTGAATTGTCACGTGAGTTATATTTTGGAGTATATTATATGTTAATTGCATGTTATGTGATTAAATGAAATTATTCATAAGCTCATATATATACATGTGTTCTCATGTGAAATTGCTTTGTAAAACATTGATTTGGTTATATGGTGATGAGCTATGATGTGGTTATGAGTAGATGCTAATTCAAATATCATATGATTTAATGGTGTTCATTCACTTATGTTTATGTATACATGTGATTTTCTTGGACGACTGATATTTGAATTGAGATGTGTAGAATAGTGACCATGAAATTATTCGGAGAACTAAGGCAAAACCTATGTGAGATAGTAAAGCCAAGGTTGCATCTAATTGAAGAGACAATACCTCATATGTGATGTGTTTTATTCATAAATGTGGATTCTTTCATGTTTGTTCGATTTTCATTTTGTTAATTATGTAAATTCCTAAATGGACATGCCATGTGTATTTTGTGATGTCACTTGACACTTGTGTTGTCTGTGAGTTGGAAATGACATGTCTATTTGAGGGATATTGTGTAAAACCAATGCATACAAGTACCTTTTAGTATCCCCATGAGACCACTTGGTTAAAGAACCTTGAGTTTGGTCAAAGCAAGTTTGACCCGTAGGTAAACTTTAGATGAGTTTCAGAGGGGTTAAACTAACTCTTGTGGTGAAGTTTAGGTCTTTTCTGAAGGCCCACTTGATATACCAATGGGTAAGGGACATTTTTAGCCATAGGACCACCTACATGTGCCTTTAGAGTCCTCTCAAAAGTTGGCTTCTAAAGATGGACATTTCATCGTAAATATTTCATCATCTATGAGAGAAAGTGTTGTTTTTGATAAATATTATGTCATTTCCAGGGCATTTTTTCATCAAGAGTATTCATTTCGTTGTCTGGTGTAAAACATTATTTTAGGTTTCTGTTTTGTCGTCTGGAAATTTGAGAATAAAAATACAGATTATTTTGTCATCAGATTTTGATACTAATCAGCTAATGTCTGATGTTTTGTGATCTTGAACTTTAAAAACTGTCTGTATTTTGTGGATCTTCTAGTTGCAATACAACACTTCAATACGTCATTGCATTAGTGAAATAACATGAAATATAAGAGTTAGAACACATATCAATCACCAAAATTGACATATTGCTCCCTATCTATGAAGAGTATGAAATATGCTATAATTTCCCTCAGATTATGCATAAATTAGTGAGAACATCATGCTTAGAATGGAAGATTTAACTAAAATGAAAGCTAAATGCTCAATCAAAGTTCATTTTAGAGCTCCAATTGAAATATGTAAATACTATAAATCAAAATGCATTAAGAATTCTACAATTTTAGAGCAACATAAAGATGTAATTAAAATTCTAAGATTATGGGCCCATTGATCTCAAAATTCATTCCATTTATAGAAGAATTTGAGGAATGAGAGGTTAGGATTGAATTGTGAAGAGAGGTGGAGATTGAATCTTTGGTGATCCATGTGAGGTGATCCAAGTGATTTAAATCTCATTGGCTAGGGAATCGACTTTCCCTTTTGCAAGTGAGGAGTTGTAATTAGGATTTTATTTAATTCCTTTTAATTAATTACCTTAGCCATGTATTTGTTTCTTTTTTATTTAATTGATTTGATTTGTTTTAATTGGCTAAGCAATTAATATAAATTAGTGATAAGATCACTTAAGAGATTAAATTCGATTTAGATGAATTATGTCAATTAATTGAAGAATTGTCTTGACATAATTAGGGGTATGATCATACTTAGGGAAAATAGGGTCTCTGGTTAGAGAAGGATAAATTAGGGTGGTTACATTTTCCCCTCTTTGAATTGATATGCGAGCAATGCATTGATTCAAAGAATGATTGATGTTGACTTGAGAAAGTTTGAGAATTCTGCACTTGATTGAATGAAATGTCTGATGAGCTCAGTCTCACACTTGATTGAACTAAGACTGATAGTATTGACTTTGAACTTGATCGAACAAAGGTCAAAAAATATCTTGAAGATACTAATTCTGAACTTGATCGAACGAGAATTGATAATACTGACGCCGAAATTGATCAAACGAAGGTCAGTACAAAGGTGCTAGGAGCTCTGAGGTATCAATTCTAAACTTGATCGAACAAGAATTGATAATAATGACTCTGAACTTGATCGAATGAAAGTCAGTATGAAGCTACTAGGAGCTTAATAGAGATTTTAGAATATGTAGACATAGATATCCAACTTGTGAGAACCGAAGCCTTCTATCCAACAGTCTTGACTTGATCGAAGGAAATTTCCATGCCCCTAGAATTTTGATGATGAAGTCATTTTAATGCTTTTGATAAAGAATTTGAATGATTTTAAGTGTGATCATGCCCCCTTGGGAACAAAATTGAGGGAAAAAGAATAAAATCCCCCTGTAGAATGATATATCACTTGAACTGATCGATTGGATCGAGAAAGAATCAATTAGAAGAAATGAAGAAGCGAAGGTGTGTTAAGAGAAAACACAATTTTACCAAGTTAACTCTGTTAAAATATGAGTTTTGAGGCTGATAAAATGATGTGAGACCAATATTGTGATGAATAATGTGCCATTTGATGATAGAAAACCCTTAAACTGATTGCGTAAAACCCGCCAATCATTGTCGGAACATGTATAGTAATTCTAAATTTTTGTGAAGCTTTCATAAAATGTGTAGTGTGTTGTGGAAAACATCATCTATGCGTTTGATTTCGTTCCTGATTGATCAGAGAAGAGAAAAATTGAATTTTGATAGTCTAGGAGAAGTTTCAAAGCTCCTAAATAGCTCAAAATGTTCAATATATATCCCAAAATTCACTTTTTACCCATTCATTTTCACTTTTGTCTTTATTAAATTTAGAGCTCTGTAGAGAAGATGGTGGTCCTCATGGAGAAGCACCGATTTGAGCTCGCCCGTCGACATCAGTGCCTGATTGATTATGCACCGCCAGTGAGTACCTCAAAACCTACCTTTCCATATTTTCAATTTCCATTCTTGTTCATTTATGCAAAAGTTATGTAACTTTTAATTCTACATCACACCCCGTGTACAAAATTGTGTCCAATTAATCCCGCATTGCTTCTTGTTTTTACACAAAATCCTAAGTCACATCCCGTAAACTTGGGATCGCACCCTGTTAGGAAATCCTGTGTTTCATAGGGTAAAATTTGTCAACTTTTGAATATGGTCGGATCCTGTGGAAACAAGATTGCACCCCGTGGCCCGCATCACATCCTATCAAAACATGATCGTTTCCCGGATGCCCCATCGCATTCAAAAACTCATGTATCACATCCTGTATAAAAGATCGCACCCTGTAAAAATAGAGTCATTTCTTGTTTTGGAGTTAGATTCTTCTGATTTTGACTATTTTTCTCCTTCTGAAGACCAAAAACCCTAATCTGATAGCCTTTTTGCATAGTTGCCTTAGAGAGAATGTTGATTTGAACTTGTATTTTCTTTCTGTTGACATATTGACTTCAAGGTAGTGTCATTTTGAGGACCCTATCTTGGAAGAGTCCATTCTTTGTCTCTATTGTTGAGAGATGCTGAGTTAGAGTTTGAAGCCCGGGTAGGATTAGATTCACTTATAGATTTACCCAATATCAGGGTAAATTGGGGGTTGTTGAGTGCGCTTGCCGAGAGATGGCATTCAAAGAACAACACCTTTCATCTCCCGACTGGTGAGATGAGAGTCAAACCTGAGGATGTGTGGCGCATATTACGTACTCCAGCAATGAGTCGACATGTACAATTTGAGGCTCGTTCTGCGATAACCATTGCATCGGCCCAGAGGTTTTTCAGAGATCCTTCTATAGTTCATTGATATTTGACCTGGGGTTATATTTACGATCATTACAATCATTTACCTATATATCTGGCCAGATTGATTGGAGACATCCTCATGCCTGATAGGGGACAACATTGTTTTATGTGCTGGTGGGTGGAGACACTAGAGCATATCGTTGTATCATCCCATAGATTCAGCTGGGGTAGTTGCATTTTAGCACACATATATCGAGAGCTCCATGAGATAGTCTATGAGTACTCTCTCAGCATGACTGTAGGGATTCTAGTTTTGCAGATCTGAGCCTAGGAGCATATCCCTGTGACGTGACCGATAGTAGATAAGTAGCGAGAAGCTCATCAACCTTATGTTTATATGTATTCTGGATTGATTCAGCAGCCCCATTTGGGCAAGGTAGAGTACTGGCACCGATTGTTCGATGATATGACTGTTGTGATATGGTGACCATATTTGGATTGTGAGGATTGGGCCTCAGATAGGCGGCAGATACTGTACGTCTTTCAGAGCAAGTACTTGATAAACTGTACCAAATATATTGTAGAGCGATTCCTGGTGACACAAGTTCTGAGATAGTATGTTGTATACAGGGCTGATCACAAGATTTGATCGCTAATGCTCGTATTCGAGATGAGGATCCATAGTGGGGAGCACAATTAGTATATGAGGCCGCTCAACAGGCGATTAGTCAGATGGTCCGAGTTGGATGGGACTATCTTCCATAGGTTATTGATGTAGGTTGTACTGATGGTTACCTGGCACACATGTTACAGTATCCATTTCCTAGATTCACAACACCTGATGAGATAGCTCCTTGCAAAGAGGATCCTTTAGATTATGATCCGATAGATGAAAAACCAGTTAGAGGCAGAGGCAGAGCTGAGAGAGACGAAATAGGTGGGGGAATGGATGGAGGGAGAGATGGAGGGAGAGATGGTAGGAACCCTCCTCCAGATAGAGGTCATGGACATGGATGGGATGATGGGGATGATAGGGGTGGTGGTGCAGTGGGTGCCAGTGGCAGCAGAGAGGGCAGATGGTCTCGCTTGAGGTTCGTTCCTCCACGGAGAGATCCGGGTCCATTACTGACCAAAGATCAATAGCAACAATAGAAGAGACCACCAGGACATGTACCCAGTGGGCAGGATCCACCCAGAGATACATGTAGAGATTCTGGTAGGGATGGTGATGCTTTATCTCAGTGTCAGCAAGAGCATGATAAGATTAGGGCTAGGATCACCACATTAGAGGCTTTACTGGCTGATATAGATAGTCTGCTTGAGCGCTTGAGAGAAGAGAGAGATCGACAAGGTGATATGCTCAGAGAAGAGCACGATACATAGGCCTGCATAGTGACACATTAGGGTCAGAGAGATGCTTATTACTTTGGTTTATATTATGTGGCCATTCCCGAGGGACATAGAGCTCCTTCCTATTCTTGAGTGGCACAACAATCTGAGGGAGCCATGCCTCCACCGCCTCATCCTGCACCACCTCCTCGTCGTCCTCGAGATCATGGAGAGGGTGACAATCATACTTAATTTTGTACTTGTGATATTTTGAGACATTTTGTATATATTGACCCTTTTGTGATCATCCATTGTTCTATAGAATTTTACACATGTATATATGTTTCACATTGATCACACTGATACTCTTTTGTAGATGATTCTACATTTTTGATCTGTTCCATCATTGATATATCTGAGATAGTTGTTTCTGATCTTGATATGTTCATGGGTTCTCTGGCTTTGATAGATGTTTAGATGTGATGCACATGTGATTATGTACTTGGTCTTTTGATGAGTTAAAATCGATTCATACGATGACATCATTTATGCTCGATGATTTATTACTAATAAATAAACATGTTAGATGATTCTAGATGAATATGAAAATATATGTTTTTGTGAGATTTTCTTTATGCAAATATATGTATGGATGCACTTAGGATGTAGAAATAAATGCGATGCTTGAATTCTTTGTTTTTGTATTTTTCTCTTTCTCATTTATGAATACAGAATGTATGCCATGGATATGCAAGGACATTAATATCAGTAATATAGATTATGTAGTTAACTTGGATTTTAGATGAACCAGGAAATCATTTTGAGCTCAATTCCTTATGCTGTTCTTAAAAATGAATCATGCAATCTCTAAATGCATCTACATGCAAACTATTAGGACTGTTACTAATTTATATACATTGTAGCATTTTTATCATCATTGGGTGTTTTGGTAACTAACATCATCTGATAGTACAACTGTCACTAATACCCACAAGTTATCATGAAAGTATGAATACTATATGTATTGGATGTAATGTCGGAAATAGACCTAAGCATCAAGGCATAGAGGCCAGAATGACTAGTTAGTTATCTCCTTTTTCTTTTAAGAATCATCTTATGTTCGTGTGTAACATAATATTTGTGACCCGCAATGACCTTCAACATTCATATCCTTGGTTACATAATGTGTCATAGACCTTACTTAAAATTTGATTTAGAAACAGACAATGAAATTGGTTCAACCTCACCGTAGTTTACACATAACTAGGATCGAGATATATGTGGCTATCCACTCATGTTTGCAGCTCTTAACATAAACATCCAAGTTAGGTGAAATCTATAGGATCATTGATAGATAGAGCATAGAGTACAAGTGACACCTGTTTGCTAGGGTTTCACGACTCGACAAAGCTTTTTATTTTTGCTGGCAAGACACCTGTTTGCTAGGTTTTTGCCAAGGCACTTTTCTCTTTTTCAATTTTTTTTGTTCTTGTATTTTTTTATTTTTTTTTGTTAGTATCAAGGCACTTGTTTGCCAGGTTTTCACCAAGGATACCTTTTTTAGGACTTTTTCCACTATTTTTGGATTTTTTGAGGATCAATTTTTCTTTTTTTTTTTGGTATTTTATGAGAACTTTTCACTGCATGGGCTCTGTCAGCTAGATGTCAAACGTAAAACTGCTTCAAGTGTAGAGTATTAACGAGATCAAGAAGAACATCTCCCTCAGGTGTAACTAACTGATAAGCTCTAGTCCCAAAGGTTGTAGTAATAACATAAGGCCCCAGCTAGTTGGGTTGAAACTTTCCTTTTTGTTCTTTGTTTGGATGGTTTTTAAGATTCTCTTTGAGAATGAGATCCCCCACTTGAAATTGTCATGGTTTTACCTTCTTATTGTAACCTCTTGACATTCTTTTCTGATACATGTTGAGGTGATCAAAATCTTGTTGCCTCCGCTCATCAATTAGTTCTAGTGCATGAACCCTATCAACGCGGTATTGTTCATCTGTAAAAAGACCTTGGAGAGATACTCGCAAAGATGGAATTTCTACTTCAATGGGTAGCACTTCTTCTGTGCCATAGACTAGAGAAAATGACATGGATCCAGTTTGTGTTTGGATACTTGTACTGTAGGGCCATAATGCAAGATTTCATTGTGAATGCTAGTCTCTACCACACTTACTCATATTTATATGTAATATTTTTAGAATGTTTTTTGTTTGCAGCCTCACCTTGTCCATTACCTTGAGGATAATAGATTGAAGAACAATGTTGAGTGATACAAAACTGTGTACAAAGGTCCTCGATGTCTTGGTTTTTGAACTGACCCCCATTGTCTGTTACAATAGAAGAGGGTATCCCATACCTACAAATGATGTAGTTCAAGATGAACATAACAACCTGTTTTCCAGTGGCTTTGATTAGTGGCATGACCTCGACCCACTTAGTGAAATAATCAATGGCCATAATGATGTACTTGTGTCCACTTGAAGAATTAGGATAGATTTGTTTAAGTGGCCAATGTGTTATAAAAGGTATGAGTTCTCTGGCTGGAGCATGGATAAGGTTTCCATATCTTTGACATTTGTGACATGTTTTGGAAAATTGAACAACATACTTTTCCATTGTGGGCCAGTAATAGCCAACTCTTAATAGTTTCTTAGCTAATGAAAAACCATTTGTGTGCTATCCACATACACCTTCATGAACCTCTTTTAATGCGCAGTCAGACTCTTCTTGTTTTAAAAACCTAAGAAGCATACTGTCAAGACCTCATCTATATAAGTTAGTAGTAATGAGGACATAAGGCGATGCTATCCTAATTAAAGCTCATTTTTCATTTCTTGATAAGCCATTGGGTAAGGTTTGATCAGTAAGATAAGCAATTATTTTAGCATATTGGGATTGGTCTTGGGCATTTAACACACAAATTACTTGGGATTCAGGTGTATTAAAGGCTGGGAAGGATAATTTTTCCACCCAGAATTCATAGCGGAATTGATGTTCTTCCATTTGTAACATGGATGCTAGCGTAGCCATAGCATCTGTAGCTTTTCTTTCCATTCTTGGTATTTGTTAGAATGTGACGAAGAAAAAGTACTTTTTCAAGTCTTCAACCAGTTGTTTGTAAGGCATTAGTTTCTCATCTTTAGTCTAATAATCTCCATTTACTTGGTTGATAATGTACTGAGAGTCACCATACACATGTAACTCTACAATTTTCCACTCCATAGCGAGCTTGAGTCCATTTACTAATGCTTCATATTCTGAGATGTTATTTGTGCATGGAAACATTAGTTTATACGCCTTGGGTATTTTGTAGCCTTGAGGAGTGATAAATAGAACCCCTGCTTCAGATCCTTGTTGTGTGAAAGAACCATCAAAATACATCTTCCACGGATATTCAGTTAAGTGCATGATTGTTTCATTTGGAAATTCAATTATCAAAGGTGTATTATCTTGCAATGGTGAATCAGCTAGTTGATCTGCTAGGACTTGTCCTTTGATAGACCTTTTGTCCACATACTCAATATCAAATTCAGTTAGAATTAAGACCCATTTTGATAGTCTTCCTGTCAGTGCTATTTTACTAAGGAGATATTTAAGAGGATCTATTTTTGCAATAAGTTTCACTGTATGCGAGAGCATGTAGTGTCTAAATTTTTGGGATGCAAAGACAACTACTAAGAAATTTTTTTCAATAACACTGTAATTGAGTTTATAAGACACTAGGGTCCTTCTCATATAATCGATCACTCTTTCCTTTTTGTTTTCATCCTCTTGTTCTAGTAATACTCCAATCGATGTAGCTATTGCTGAGGAGTAGTGGTTTTCCATGAATAGGTGCCATAAGAATAGGAGGAGTAGCCAAGTAATCATTTAGTTATTTGAAATTGTTTTCACAATGCTCATCCCATTTGAAGGTAACACCTTTATGTAGCAATTTTGTGAAAGGTTGCACTCTATTGGCTAGTTGTGACATAAATTTCCTTATGGACTTGAGTCTTCCTTGAAGGGTCCTAATTTGATTGATATTGCAAGGAGGTGACATTTCTAGTATAGATTTTACATTTTTAGGGTCCACCTCAATTCCTTTAGCTGATACAATAAACCCTAAGAGTTTCCCTGATTGTACTACAAATGCACATTTCTTTGGGTTAAGCCTGAGTTTAAATTGCTCCATGCGATCTAGTATCTTTCTCAAGTCTTCAATGCGAGTTGTTCTAATTTTTGACTTGGATAATGTATCATCCACATAGTCCTCCATGTTTTTGTGTATCATTTCATGGAAGATTGTTGTCATAGTTCTTTGGTATGTAGCACCAACATTCTTTAGTCGAAATGACATGATGTTCTAGCAAAATGTTCCCCATGCGCATGTAAATGCTATCTTTTTTAGGTCCTTAGGAGCAATCTTAATTTGGTTATATCCTAAGAATCTATCCATGTGTGAATACATATGATATCCCACTGTGAGATCTATAATAATATCAATATTGGACAACGGAAAATCATTTTTATGACAAGATTTGTTTAGGTCTCTAAAGTCTATGCAGATCCTGATAGATTTATCTATTTTAGAAACTGGTACCACATTAGAAATCCACTCTGCATAAGCGATGACTCTTATGAATCCAACTTTTAATAGTTTTTCCAGCTCTTCTTTCACTAGTAATGCCACATGTGGATGCATCTTCCTTAATTTTTGTTTCACGGGTTTGATCCCAGGAGCTATAGATAAATGATGCATTATTAATTCAGAATCAAGTCCAGGCATATTAGTGTAAGACCATGCAAAGTTGATCTTCTTCTCTTTGAGGAATTAAGTGAATTGTATCTTTTCTTCTTTTGATAAGGATTGTGCCAAGTGAACAAATTAAGGAGCTTCTACAATTCCCAAATTAACTAGCTGTGTAGGTTCTATCAGAACTGAAGATCTTTCTTGAAAGTGGTTAGGGAGGATATCGAGAATCTCATGTTTCTTTTTATTTTCCAATTTGTCACTAAGAAACTTGATATCCTCCTCTGTAATGTTCACGCTCCTTGCATTGGTGGAAGAAGGATAAGGTTCACAAGCATTTAGATAACATGCCAATGTGTGGTCATTGGGAAAGTTAATGATAGGAGTAGGATTTGAATTAGTCCAATCAATTAAGTCAGGGTTTACTAAGGATAATGATTTAGAGTTTGGTAAGGACAACATCGCATCAGTGTCAAGACTATTAATTGACAAGACATGTTCTGTTAAGTTAGCTTCTACAACGTTTAGATCATCAAGAGTCGAATCATCATTAATAGGGTCATTGTTAGTAATATGCGGACCTAACTCTAGCGACTCATTAGTTGAGCTTTCTTCTTCTTCTCTCATCAAATTGGAACTCATAACTTCCTTTGAATATCCTCTAGACCTAGTAAAAAACCAGTATCTCCATCAAAAATCCTGGGTAGTGGGATCTCATCTGATTCTAGGACAACAAAAGTAATAGGGGAAGTGTGAGAACTCTCTCCTCTCCCCAATATAGATGCAAATTTGTGAATCACATCTACCTCAATGTCCATGGTAGCATCAAATAGGTTATCCCATTCATAATCATGCGAGTCTATTATTTCATCATCAGATCTGTTTAGAAACTCAAAAATAGTTACCTGATGTACCCTATTAGCCACTTGCAGATCAAAGTGAGGTAAATATAGGACATGTGAAATTGTGACCAATTTCCCCCAGTTAGGATGTACATTTTTTTGTTGGGGTATTTCTTCAGGAGTTTCTTCTATCAGTTGGAATTCTGGAGAGTATTCTGTTTTTTCCTCTACTCTTTGGACATCAGTTTGTGGTAATAAAAGAACATGAGGCTCTTGTTGTGCTACAAAACTAGGTACATATATTTCTTCTTGATATTCGAGATACTCAGTACCAATATGTAATAATATTTCATATGTCCATGGTTCTAATGCCGTTTCTTCTTCTTCATCATCACTTCCTTCATCGAAGATAGGACCATTTCTAGAAGTAGGGTTTTTTGAATTGTTATTGAAACCTAATCCTGTTTTGTCTTTAGTGTTTCAGAATTCCATGTGTATAGGTTCAACAAGTCCTTTTCCTGTATATCCTAAAGGTCCCTTCCCTTTATATCCCATTTGTTTGAGAAGGTCATATCCTTTACCGTACTTTTCTCAGGATATCTCCACATGTGTTATGTCATTTTCTTTCTGTTCTCCTTTATAGAGCCAAGCCAAGACTCCGTTATCTTATTTTTCATCCTCTTAAGAAGTAGAGGCTCTAACCATACCAGTTTCTTTATGAATGTTTTATTCTTTTGATGCTGTAGGTGTGAAAGATGAGGAAGGTTTCCCATAAGATCGAGGAGACACAGGAAGTTCTTTCAATGATGGAGTCATGTCTAGTTTGTATTCCCCCATACTAGTTTCTTCAAGTTTTTGTGTCTTTCCAAAGCTTCTCATCACCATGTATTTAGAAGTTTCAGGTACAGATTCTGTTTGGACTTCATTATTATGAGGAACCATACTATCTGCTTTAACATTGTTGCAAGTATAGCTTGAATCTGCAAGAATTGTTACTTCCACCCCATTATGTGGGAATTTGATGCATTGATGGTAAGTAAATGACACTTCTTGCATTTCATGTATCCAAGGTCTCTCTAGTAAAATGTTATAGGCCAATGGTAGATTGAGAACTTGACATATCACATTTTGTTCAATTGGTCCTATTTTGATTGGTAGAACAATGAGTCATTTGGATGATATTTCTTTTTCATCGTAAGCTTTGATAGTTATCTTACTTCTTGAATCAATGGTTTGTTCTAAAAGACCCAACTTCTTTATTAGATTGAGAGTACATATGTTCAACCCTGCACCTCCATCTATCAACACATGTCTGACATGAGATTTGTGAATCAAGACTTCAATATGGAGGGGTTGGTTATGCAGATGAGTTAAGGATTTGTCATCTTCTTCTAAAAAAGAGAGGTAATGTGGAGCTGAGATATGATTAACCATTGCCTGGAACTTGTCTACATCAATGTCTTTTGGAACATTTGCAGAATGTAGGGCTTGTTCAAGAACTTCCCTATGCACTGAAGAGATCTTTAGTAACTCAAATATAGAAATTTGAGCTGAAGTCCTTTGTAGATGGTCTACCAAGTTATAGTTTGCAGATGGGATAGTAACTGTTTGTCTTGTTGCTGCTGGTTTGGGAATTGTTACAATAGGTACTTTAGAGGATGTCTCTTTCTTAGATGAGGAGTTATCTCCTTTGATCGCGACTTGCGCTTGGCTCCGATTCATCGTGTTTGATTGTATTGATGTGTTTTTAACACCTTTAATAGTGATCACAATGATTGATTCACTTTTAATGTCCAACATGTTGATCACATTGTCATTATTGGAGTAGGTGTAATTCACTTTGTTTCCTTTTCCTTTAGAAACTTCCCCTTTTTTGTAGTTAGGGAACAGTTTGTTAAATGTCGTATGATATTTTTTAGTGGTATGTCCTTCCACCTTGATTTTGCCTCCTTCAATAAGGTCTTGTATAACATGTTTGAGTTTAAGATAGTCATTAGTCTTATGTCCTTTGTTTTTATGAAAGACACAACAGGAATTTTCATTCCACCATCTTGGTTTAAATTCTGGTTCCCAAGGTTTTGAATCAAGAATTGTGAGGACTTTATTATCCAAGAGTGTCTTTAAAACTATCTTAAGAGGTTCTCCCAATGGAGTAAATGTTCTTTGAGGTCTAGTCCATGGTTTACTCTTGTTGTTCTCATTGTCTGCTCTTGGTATTGTAGTTGTTACCTTAGCTTCTTTGTTCGCTTGTAAGTTGTTTGTTAGATTGAACACCACTGGTTTAGGATTATCATTGAAGGTGTCTACCACTCCATCATTAACAACATTCTTGTTTTGTTTCCACCACTTAGTCTTGTTTTTGTACTTGGTAGATTTGCTATCACTTTGTAGTGTGATTTCTCCTTTCTTAAGCATGACATCTTTAACACAAATGACATTCTTGATCATCCTATCAAAGCTTGGTGAATCTTGCATTTGCAAAGCATAGTTCATTACGGGTACCAAGTTGTTAATAAAGATTTCCATCTTTTCTGATTTAGGTATTGCTCTTGAGTACCGAGAAAAGATTTTCCCCCACCTTTATAAAAAGTGTGTAAAGGATTCACCAATTTGTTTCTTTGTGTTACATAGATCCATCATGGTTATGTTATGTTGTATATTATAGGAGTAATGTTGAATAAAATGTTGGATTAACTCCTCAAAAGATTTCACACTTGGTGCAAGTTTGGAGAACCACTCCATAGCATTTCTGTCTAAACTTCCCAGAAATAGCCTCATTAGATATGTAGGTTCATGCATGTACTCAATGCTTAGAGCACAAAAATCTCTAACATGGTCATGTGGATCGGTTTCTCCCATGTACTTGTCGTATTTGGGTCTTGTCATGTTGGGAGGAAATGGAACCATGTTAATACTCTTGTCAAAAGGAAATGGACATATGTGGTCCAAAGAGTAGTTTTTGTTGGTTTGACTTTTTCTTTCTTGAGTGTTACAAGTTCGGATTGTATTAAGGTCAATTGTTTGGTGAGGATAGAAATAGGTTTTGGTACCTCTTTCTCCTTTAGTCTCTCAACATCATAGTCTTTAGGGAGTTTAACTCCAAGAGATGCTAGATGTAGGAAGTATTTTTCTTTGTCTTCACCAATGATCTTTTCCAATGTTCTTTGGAATTTTCTACTTTGTTTGAGTCTATTGTAGTCTTACTTAGGTACATCTTCATTACTATCTAAGTCAAACAAAGGATATTTGATATGTTGTTCTTCCTCACTACTACTGTCTTGGCCTTTTTGATTTTGTTCATTGTTATATTCATCAAAATCTCTACTCCATCCTTGATGAGGAGCGTTCATTGCGGGTGAGTCCTGATCGAACAGGGGATTACGAGATGTATCTCCTTGTTGAAATTGTAGTAATCTAGGAGGTACCTCTAATTTTTCAGCAATATACTTGTTACGCCTCATGTTAACCATGAAAGCTGGATCTCAACTTACTCATAGGTTTTCCAATAGTGTCAAATAGGATCTCAAATTGTCCAAGTAAGTGTGTCCAAGTAGTAAAAGTTTGTTTGGGTTTGTTGGAAGTGAATGAATCCAGTGTCAGAGGGTTAGAATTCCCTGATAGTGAGTTCGGAATCAAGAGATTTTGATAAATGAGTAGACCACATGTTTTGAGACCAATTGTGAGAACCAAAAAGTACATGGGAGGTAGACTTCTAAGAAAGTTTTGAAACAACAACATACGGACCAACAAGAGCAATAGGACCAGATTGAAGAGCCAAAAGGGTATCCAAAAGTACTAAATTTCTCTGAGAGACACATGTGCAAGGGTCCAGTGTCCTAGATGCAACTCCCTAAATGTGAGGTTTGATTTTCCAGATGTGATCTTATGCTTAACCAGATGCGAGCTTTGATTTTTAGGGTGTGAGCAACTTTCCTGTATGCAAGCCAGGAATGACCAAAACCAATGGATTTCCCTAGATGTGAGATAATGCAACCAACTACGACCTAGGATAGACCAAAAGCGAGCCTCTGATGGGTTTTCATGTTTTGTCAAATTTGTCTCGATGTTCATGAAATTTTGTCTGATAGTAGAGTTTTTCTGAGACTTTCCAGTGAGTTATAAACATGTATGTCAAGGAATGAAAATTATTTCTTGTTTCAAGGAATTTATATTTTTAGTGAGCTTTTAGGACACATCAAACAATGTTCTTTTTTTAAGGGTGATCAAACACTTTCCCTATTCCCTAGATTCTAAGCATAAAATGAAAATCTTTGCTCATAGAATCAGGTACATAATCACATGCTAATGAGAATATGACCATCACCAAGCACGCAATGGCTCTAGTCATGATACTGTATTAGCCGGCTCCAAATGCAAGTGAGGGCATGAAATGATGAGTATCTTGGTGAAATTACTATTTTCCTTGCACAAAGATTATCACCCTTTCAGAGATAAACCAGGTTTGTTTTGACTACATGTGTTTTGTAATTGTGGGAATATATTCACAATCGTCTCCCATATAATTGCACAAGGAAAAATTAAGTTGAATAGCCCTATGAGTACTCAAATGTGTGTAGTCTCACAAGCAAGATTAAAGTGGCTCCGCTCTACACACACTCAAGCATGTTCAAGGAATGATGTCAAAATTCCAGGAACAAAACTAACTACGTCTTCCAAGGCTTTGACCTATAAGGAATTGATTATAGTGAGTTGGAAGGGTTGGCGTAAACCTGTCCTTACTTGGTTCATCCTAGGAGATATTTTCCTCAACCGACAGGCCCTCTAATGTTTTTGAAAGCAATGAAAATGATGGGCGATTTTAGGAGTCTAGATTTATGATTCTTCAAAAGAAGAAGAGCATACTCTCCTATTCCATGCCATTTTCTCCCACAAATACACCAAGCATGTTCATTTCCTCAAAATTTGTCACTCAAAACTCAATCCCCCATGACGAGTCTTTGATTCTTCCGCTTGTAAAGAAGAGAAAATGCTTTCGTGAGACTAAGTAATAAGCTTAAGTTTGACTTTTAAGTTCCTATTGTAAGAAATAAAAAAACATATGAAAGCAAATTTGTGTTGTTCAATTTCCCCAAATTAAGGTTATTTGCTTGTTCATTTACTTTTCCAAAATTAGACAATGAGAGCTTGTTCTTTTTCCCACAATTTTAGTGCTTTGCTTGTTCAATTTCTATCCAAAATTAGAAAGATTGAGCTTGTTCATTTATCCCACAAGATTTTAGTGAATAGCTTGTTCAATTGTTATCCCAAAATAATTAGACAAGTGAGTTTGCTTTGTTCATTTCCCCAAATTCCTTATCAAATCTTAAATTGACATGTGAGTTTCTGATTTTCCTTAAAGGAAAAGAGCATAATCCTTTGGCCAATTTACTAAGTGATGGAAAATGTATTTAGTTTTGAAAGCTTTGAACAAATAAAGTCAAGTTAAACAATTCTGCAACCTGCAAACCACAAGTTAGTAGTTGCTTTCCACATTTTTGAGAAAAAAGTCTCTGACAACAACCTGCAAACAAATTTTAGGCTGTTTAAAGCACATAAACAAACATGGTGAAAAGATTAGTGGTTAGACTTTCAAATTTGCAAATCAATCAACCAAATGTGACTTCCTTTATTGAATGCGAGCCTAAAATTCCTGTATGTGATTAATAGTTATGGATGCGAGCCTTTACACTAAAGGCGAGGAAAGATTTACCAGATGCAAGTCTTCCCTAAATGCGATTCAGGATTCACCAAATGCGATGTTAGAAATCCTGGATGCGATGTGATTTCCTTTATGCGAGGCTGTTTCTTGCATGTGAGCCTTGACAATTAAAGGTGATTCTGAACTTGAAAATAGAGAATACAAATTTAAATGATTAGAAAATGAGGAGAAATCCAAGGATTTGCCCCACGGTGGGAGCTAGAAATGCGTGTGTATTTTTTGGATCTACTAGCTGCAACACAACACTTAAATATGTCATTGCATTAGTGAAATAACATGAAATATAAGAGTTAGAACACATATCAATCACCAAAATCAACATATTTCTCCCTATCTAAGAACAATATAAAATATTCTATAATTGCCCTCAGATTATGCATAAATTAGTGACAACATTATGCTTAGAATGGACGATTTAACTAAAATGCAAGCTAAATGCTCAATCAAAGTTCTCTTTAGAGCTCCGATTGCAAGATGTACTTACTATGAATCAAAATGCATTAAGAATTCTATAATTTTAGAGAAGCATAAGGATGTAATTGAAATTCTAAGATTATGGGCCCATTGAGCTCAAAATTCATTCCATTTATAGAAGAATTTGAGGAATGAGAGGTTAGGATTGAATTTTGAAGAGAGGTAGAGATTGAATCTTTGGTGATCCATGTGATCCAAGTGATTTAACTCTCATTAGCTAGGGAATTGACTTTTCCTTTTGCAAGTGAGGAGTTGTTATTAGGATTTTATTTAATTCCTTTTAATTAATTACCTTAGCTATGTATTTGATTCTTTTTTATTTAATTGTTTCGATTTGATTTAATTGGCTAAAAAAATTAATATAAATTAGTGATAAGATCACTTAGGAGATTAAATTTGATTTAGATGAATTATGTCAATTAATTGAAGAATTGTCTTAACATAATTAGGGGTATGATAATACTTAGGGCAAATGGGGTCTCTGTTCAGAGTAGACCTCTATCATCTTAAAATGGAAGCACTTCCATGATAAGAACATTTAGCCCTCCTTAGGGGGTGTTTTTGACCACCATCACATTGGCCCCTACTTTCTGCATCCTCTCCTTCTTATCTGCCTGTTTAGGACCTTGATTGGGCCTCTTCGGGCACCTTTTATCCCACCTAGTACATTTCCAGGGGTTTTGACCCCTGTGTTTAGGTTGACCTTGACTTTGACGTAGGTCAGGTTCGACCTCGACCTTGACCTGGGCCCCCCTTTCAAATCTAGAAGCTTGTCGGCTGTCAGAGGTCATCAAAAATTTATTTTCTTTCTTTTGGGTCGACTATTTGGGTTCCGAATTGGCAAATTCTAAATTATATTTAATATAGGTCCTCTTCTAGGGGCATGGTTATAATTGGAATTTAGTTCTCCTATGTCGGCTTCTCTAGAAGATTGTGCCCTAGTTTTATATAAAAGGAAGCTTTCTCCTCTCATTTTCTCTAACCATCAACCAAGTAAGAAGAGGTGATCAAGCATACATTGTTCTACATGCTCTCAAAGCTTTCAAAAGTGTTCAAGTCTTCCTCTCAAGCATTCAAGTTCTCCATTGAAGATCAAGGATTCAAGATTTCAAGCCTTTGAAGGGATTATGTTCAAACATTCAAGATTCATCATTCAAACCCTAGATCGAGCCATCATGGTGGTGTGATCTTCCTTCAAGATCCTTTGTGTATCTTCAAGACTCATTTATTCTCCGTTCAAGATCGATTCCAAGCATATACTCATGGAGGTTTATGGTTTCTAATTGAGTCCAAGCTTTCATATTTGCATACTTACTTGCATTCGATATACAATTGCATATCTATTTGAATGTCATAGCTTCGTTATTAGATTTACTTCCACTAATTGCTAGCATTCTTTATTTAAATAATTGATTTCAAGATTAATTTCTAAATTGAGGTTTGACTAAGGTAAACCCCTCCCCCCAACAAACAAACCTCTTTTTATTACAGGTACAGGTTCAAGACTGTGGATTTGAACCCAGATTTGGATACCCTTTTCGGCAAACTTTCAAGATCTGCGAACAGAATTTCTGTCGAACCTGTATAGGTCAAGGTTGAGATTATTGGGTCAGGGGTGACATTTGTGGGTCAAGGTCGACCTTTTTCTCAAGACGGTGTCAAATCGAAAAAATATTTCCCGGTTTTGTTCATCTCTGCGTTTCTATTCCGGATCATACTTCAAATTTTTGAAAAATAGAGTACAAACCTCAGAAAACAACATTCTTTAGATCTGTAATTCTTTAAGGTTAGTACATTTCCCCTATCCATTTCAATTCAAATCCTTAATCATTCTGAATCTATCACACATTTACATTTATTCACACACATTTTAAGAGGGAAACTTAGGATCTCCTTTATTCTTATTTTCAATAGATTGATTCATTTATGCATTGATCCTTTTTGGGTTGATCAATTTGGATCCTTCCTTTGTGCATTTGAGAATAAAAGGGAATGTCTTATTTATCCCTCCACTCTAAACATTAAATGTAAGGTGATAAGTGATTTGAGTATCAAAACACTCTTATTCTATTAACATCACATATTTTCCTTTACATTTTGGTGAACCCGCGATAGACAACTCTTTCTCTTTGGTGTTAGATTTACATTTTATATTAAATCTTGCATGCATATAAAAGTAGGTTTTATTTTATGCTCTTGCATTTATATTCCAAAAAATACATAAAAATTATAAAATTTCTTTAAAAACACAAAAACATTTACATACTTGTAATTTTATTGTGTGTTCAACATGTATGATTTTTGTTTTGAATACTTTAATGAGGTTTTTGGTGCTAAAGAGGATAGATCCCCTAATGAGGTACATAGAAGTGAGGATGAAATTTGTTTGAATAAGATCTCCATGGATCCTATTCCTATTTCATCCTCCTGTACAATCTTTTCAACTGACCTTTACCATAGAAATGAGTTAAGGATAGACGTTACTTCTTCTCCTAATATATGTCTTTTCTATGAACCTACTTTAGAATATAATTATTCCCCCTTTAGGGATCAAGCTTTAGGCACTCCTACAATGTGCTTTATTGATGGGGAGGATAATCCTCCTTTTTGGGATGAACCCTTGGATTTGGATGTTGATTACTCTCTTCCTGATGAAGCCATTGTGGATGATCCTCCTATTTGGGATGAACCCTTGGATAAAGAGATTGATTTATCTCCTCCTTGTGAAGATGCTTTGATACAAGCGGGTGATTTATTAATGGATGACATATTCATACATGATGATGACTCTTTTTCTAAAACACACTCTCCTTATGTAGACATTTTAGAGAAAGAAGAAAAAATTATAGATTCTTTACGTCTAATTGGGATTCCTTCTAGTGATGAAGCATTAGCGGAAAATGATATGAATTCCCTTAATCCTCTCTCTCTTAGTGATGATCCTATGAATAAACAAGCTCCTACCCCATCTTCTCCTAGGATGTATTCCTTTATTTTTCCTTCTTGTGAATCTATTGAACATACTAATGATGACATAGTGACTACTGAAGTTCAATTGACTTGTTTTCATATAGCTTCTTGTTATGGTCATGTTTATCATTTACTAGTTAAACAAGGATTCCATAGTAAAGGATGTACTCAGCATAAATAGGGATTTCAAATGCCCTTACAAAATAAGGGGCATGAACATTCTTATGGATTGGAATTTAGTCCTCAACAAAATAGCAATGTTACCAACATCTCAAATAACATTTCAAAACATGATGACCCTATGAAGGAATTTGACCAAGAGGTTACTCTGCCTAAGCTCCTTCATGTTAAGATGATTACTAGACCTAAACGCAAAAACAAACGTAGTCTATACTTGAATATTATTCCTTTTTGTTTCTATCATAGATTTCATGATCACTCTAATGAATATCAAGCTTTACATTATAAGATTAGGCAGCTCATTGATAGTAAAATTATTTATATATCATG
>MU226012.1:588778-605119 GCA_018584345.1 Thuja plicata | reverse complement strand
ATTATAAGATTAGGCAGCTCATTGATAGTAAAATTATTTATATATCATGTGGCAATGAGTTGTATTTCAATCCTATTTTCTCTAAATAACATTTATGTTCCTATTATGGAACTCCATATTATGTAAAGAATGTTAGCTTAATCTTTGGGGGCTCGTTGTCTTGCATAGTATTGTGAGTAATATAATAGGTCCCCTTTCATCCTTGTTCCCACACTTGGGGGGCAAGGCTGCCATCCCCTTCTTTTCTATCTTCGTGGGATCCAATTTTCTCTTGGTTAAGCAGTATCTATCTATTACGTGATATCTAATCATACATGAAAATTTTGGTTTACATTGAGGATCTATGTCTTTGATTATAACCTATTTTGTTGTTTGACATTGGGTTTCCATGGTTGATAAATCTCTCACCTTAGAATCTGAATAATGTGCTATCCCTCATAAGGGTTACTTTTTCACTTCTCACATGATATCTCTTTGCTACAATCTCTCTTGATATAATTTGGTATATCCCTTGCTTTCACCCCTGGGGGGCAAGGTATTCTCTTTCTTCCTCTATCTAAGGATCTACTTTCCTTACCCTAGTGGCATTTGTTTATCATATAACATTATTTTCTTATAAATATTTATGTTTTGACTATGGATACCCTCTTATATGAGAGGTGATTGTCCTAGGTCATCACCTCTTCTTTATTTTGCAAATTATGTTCTTTATAAACTCTTTCTCTTGCTTTGGGTTAGAGTTTGATTCCTTCATCCTGAGATTCCTCTTCCTCTTGATTACAGGGGGCTTGATGATTGAATCTTTGGTCTTCTTTCCTTTAGAAGATGACATTTTATTCTAAGCACTCCTCCATGGTGGGGGTCTTGATGATAAGATCTCTTCCTTTTTGAGGATCCTTTTTCCATAAGTGACATATCTATTTCATGATTATCTATGTTCTTAGAGGTAAGGGTCAATACTCTTCGCTAAGGATATTATGTATATTGTTGTTAAGTTGGATATCTCCTTACCTTGTGAAGTAGGTATCCTCTTTCTCTTCCTTATCCTGCCTAGTGGGTAGTAATGATAAGGAGGGGGGCATAGATAGGGTCTCTCTTGTACTATATTTTACATTAATTTACATTTTGCAGCATGCTAAAGCCTTGGAAGGTAACACACATAAGTTGCTAAATCTTGAAGAGACACACATTTTTACTTTTATTTTTTCTATATCCTCAGAAGGTAACACATAAGTTGTTAAATCCTAAAGAGATACACACCCTAATTATTTTACGATATGCTAAATCTTTGAAAGGTAACATACATAAGTTGCTAAATCCTAAATGGACATGAATTTTATGTTCCATAGTGATACAAGAATGTGGATCTATGGATATTTTTAAAAGCTATTAGAAGACGCATTACAATTACAAGCATAGTTTATGGGTGAACCTATTTGGCTCTCCCTCCTTGGTGATTCATGGTAAGGTGGACATCTTACTAGGTGAGGTAATCACTTTCTCTTTTCTCTCTTACACTTTCATGCTAGTAGGATTAGATCATAAAGCTATGTTATCTATAGTGTTGCTCTTGTTTTTCTTATGTAATCATGTATGTTTCTATGATTGATTGCTTTATATTTTTTATATCTTTTATGCATGTATGTTGAGTTATAAACCTTGGTCTAGGGGCTCATGTCCTTGACTTAGTGATGTTCTACCTCGTTGCGATCCACCAGAGTCTTTCTTCTAACTTTACCGCAAGCATGTTCGATTTCCATACTTCCGCTAAAGTGGGGGCTTAATGTATCATATTAAAATGGAAGCACTTCCATGATAAGAGAATTTATCCCTCCTTAGGGGGCATTATTGACCACCATCACATTGTCCCCTCATTTCTGGATCCTCTCCTGCTTATCTGCCTGTTTAGGACCCTGATTGGGCCTCTTCGGGCACCTTTTATCCCACCTGACACTTTTTCCAGGGGTTTTGAACCCCTGGGTCAAGGTTGGCCTTGACCTTGACCTAGGTCAGGGTCAACCTCGACCTTGACCTAGGTTAGGGTTGACCTCAACCTTGACTTGGGTCTCCCTTTCAAATATGGAAGCTTGTCATTTGCCGGAGGTCATCAAAAATTCATTTTCCCGCTTTCGGGTCGGTTGTTTTGGGTTTCAAAGTGGAAAATCATAAATTATATTTAATATAGGTCCTGTTCTAGAGGCATTAGTCTAATTGGAATTTAATTCTCCTATGTTGGCCACTCTAGAAGATTGTGCCCTAGTTTCATATAAAAGGAATCTTTCTCTTCTCATTTTCTCTAACCATCAACCAACTAAGAAGAGGTGATCAAGCAAAAAATTCAAGCATACATTGTTCTACATTCTCTCAAAGCTTTCAAAAGTGTTCAAGTCTTCCTCTGAAGCATTCACGTTCTCCATTGAACATCAAGGATTCAAGCTTTCAAGCCTTTGAAGGGATTAGGCTCAAACATTCAAGATTCATCATTCAAACCCTAGATCTAGCCATCATGGTGGTGTGATCTTCCTTCAAGATCCTTTGTGTATCTTCAAGACTCATTCATTCTCCCTTCAAGGTGGATTCCAAGAATACAATCATGGAGGTTTATGGTTTCTAATTGAGTCCAAGCTTTCATATTTGCATACTTACTTGCATTCAAAATACAATTGCACATCTATTTGAATATCATAGTTTCGTTATTAGATTTACTTCTACTACTTGCTAGCATTATTTATTTCAATTATTTATTTCAAGGTTAATTCCTAATTCAGGGTTTGACTAAGGTAAACCTCTCCCCCCAAAAAACAAACCTCTATTTCTTGCAGGTATAGGTTCAGGACTGTGGATTTGAACCCAGATCTAGATACCCTTTTGGAAAAATTTCGGGATCCGTGAACAAAATTTCTGTCAGACTTGTGCAGGTCAAGGTTGAGATTATTGGGTCAAGGGTGACATTTGTGGGTCAAGGTCGACCTTTTTCTCAAGATAGTGTCAGATCAGAAAAAGATTTCTGGGTTTTGTTCGTCTCTGCATTTCTTTTCTGGACCATACTTAAGCTTTTCCAGAAATAGAGTACAGACCTCAGAAAACAACATTCTTCAGATCTATAATTCTTTTAGGTTAGTACATTTCCCCTATCCATTTCAATTCAAATCCTTAATCATTCTGAATATATCACACATTTACATTTATTCACACACATTTTAAGAGGGAAACTTAGGATCTCCTTGTTTATTCTTATTTCCAATAGATTGATTCATTTATGCATTGATCCTTTTTGGGTTGATCAATTTGGATCCTTCCTTTTTGCATTTGAGAATAAAAGGGAATTTCTTATTTATCCCTCCACTCTAAACATTAAATGTAAGGTGATAAGTGATTTGAGTATCAAAACACTCTTATTCTATTAACATCACATTTGGTCCTTTAGATTTTGGTGAACCCGCGATAGACAACTCTTTCTCTTTGGTGTTAGATTTACATTTCATATTAAATTTTTCATGAATATAAAAGTAGGTTTTATTTTATGCTCTTGCATTTATATTCCAAAAATACATAAAAATTATAAAATTTCTTTAAAAACACAAAAACATTTACATACTTGTAATTTTATTGTGTGTTCAACATGTATGATTTTTGTTTTGAATACTTTGATGAGGTTTTTGTTGCTAAAGAGGATAGATCCCCTAATGAGGTACATAGAAGTGAGGATGAAATTTGTTCAAATAAGATCTCCATGGATCCTATTCCTATTTCATCCTCCTCTACAATCTCTTCAATTGACCTTTACGATATAAATGAGTTAAGGATAGACGTTACTTCTTCTCCTAATATATGTCTTTTCTATGAGGCTACTTTAGAATATAATTCTCCCCCCTTTAGGGATCAAGCTTTAGGTGCTCTTACAATGTGCATTATTGATAGGGAGGATAATCCTCGTATTTGGGATGAACCCTTGGATTTGGATGTTGATTACTCTCTTCTTGATGAAGCCATTGTGGATGATCCTCCTATTTGGGATGAACCATTGGATAAAGACATTGATTTATCTCCTCCTTGTGAAGATGCTTTGATACAAGTGGGTGATTTATTAATGGATGACATATTCATACACAATGATGACTCTTTTTCTAAAACACACTCTCCTTATGTAGACATTTTAGAGAAAGAAGAAAACATTATAGATTCTTTACCTCTAATTGGGATTCCTTCTAGTGATGAAGCATTAGCGGAAAATGATATGAATTCCCTTAATCCTCTCCCTCTTAGTGATGATCCTATGAAGAAACAAGCTCCTACCCCATCTTCTCCTAGGATGTATTCCTTTATTTTTCCTTCTTGTGAATCTATTGAACATACTAGTGATGACATAGTGACTACTAAAGTCCAATTGATTTGTTTTCATATAGCTTCTTGTTATGGTCATGTTTATCATTTACTAGTTAAACAAGGATTCCATAGTAAAGGATGTACTCAACATAAACAAGGAATTCAAATGCCCTTACAAAATGAGGGGCATGAGCATTCTTATGGATTAGAATTTAACCCTCAACAACATAGCAATGTTAGCAACATCTCAAATAACATTTCAAAACATGATGAACCTATGAAGGAATTTGACCAAGAGGTTGTTCTGCCTAAGCTCCTTCGTGTTAAGATGATTACTAGACCTAAACACAAAAACAAACGTAGTCTATACTTGAAGATTCTTCCTTTTTGTTTCTATCATAGATTTCATGATTACTCTAATGAATATCAAGCTTTACATTATAAGATTAGGCAGCTCATTGATAGTAAAATTATTTATATATCATGTGGCAATGAGTTATATTTCAATCCTATTTTCTCTAAATAACATTTGTGTTCCTATTATGGAACTCCATATTATGTAAAGAATGTTAGCCTAATCTTTGGGGGCTCGTTGGCTTGCATAGTATTGTGAGCAATATAATAGGTCCCCTTTCATCCTTGTTCCCACACTTGGGGGGCAAGGATGCCATCCCCTTCTTTTTTGTCTTCCCAGGATCCACTTTTCCCTTGGTTAAGCAACATCTATCTATTATGTGATATCTAATCATACATGAAAATTTTGGTTTACATTGAGGATCTATGTCTTTGATTATAACCTATTTTGTTGTTTGACATTGGGTTTCCATGGTTGATAAATCTCTCACCTGAGAATTTGAATAATGTGCTATCCCTCACATGGGTTACTTTTTCACTTCTCACATGATATCTCTTTACTACAATATCTCTTGATATAATTTGGTATATCCCTTGCTTTCACCCCTGGGGCAAGGTATTCTCTTTCTTCCTCTATCTAAAGATCTACTTTCCTTAACCTAGTGGCATTTGTTTATCATATAACATTATTTTCTTATAAATATTTATGTTTTTACTATGGATACCCTCTTATATGAGAGGTGATTGTCCTAGGTCATCACCTCTTCTTTATTTTTCAAATTATGTTATTTATAAACTCTTTTTCTTGCTTTGGGTTAGAGTTTGATTCCTTCATCCTGAGATTCTTATTCCTCTTGATTACAGGGGGCTTGATGATTGAATCTTTGGTCCCTCTTTCCTTTAGAAGATGACATTTTATCCTAAGCACTCTTCTATGGTGGGGGTCTTGTTGATAAGATCTCTTCCTTTTTGAGGATCCTTTTTCCATAAGTGACATATCCATTTCATGATTATCTATGTTCTTAGAGGTAAGGGTCAATACTCTTCGCTAATGATATTATGTATATTGTTATTAAACTAGATATCTCCTTACCTTGTGAAGTAGGTATCCTCTTTCTCTTCCTTATCCTGCCTAGTGGGTAGTCATGATAAGGAGGGGGCATATATAGGGTATCTCTTTTACTATAGCTTACATTAATTTACATTTTGCAGCATGCTAAATCCTTGGAAGGTAACACACATAAGTTTCTAAATCCTAAAGAGACACACATTTTTACTCATGGTCTCAATCACGTTTATATCACTTCTTGTGCCAAGACACTCTATGGGGCTACACACCTCAATTGTGCTCGTGCGGACATAGAGGATACAATCGAACAAATAGCCATACTAGAATCTATAACATAGAAGCCACCCAATTTACCTCCAAAAGGTGGTAATCTTTGTGCAAGGAAAATATTAATTTCCCCAAGATACTTGTCATTTCGTACCCTCACTAGCTTTTGGAGTTGGATAATACGGCATCATGACTGGAGCCATTACGTGCTTGGTGATGGCCGTATTGTGATTAGATTTTTTGAGTGTGTATTTGAGTCTATGAGCAAATATTTTCATGCTAAGCCAATTCCATACAGAATTGTGTGTTTGTAGTTATAAATTTAATCAGAAAAATTCTAACAACAAACAAGTCCTATCAAAACAAGACAACATCACTTTTCTTTGCGTGTGTGTATCTCTAATTGAACATTTAAAAATACTTATAAACACACCTAAAATGTTGAAGATATTGCAAACTATTGATTAGAACCTAGACACATATTCTCACGAGGGTGTCCTTTGCACAAAAATGTGGATCTCTAAAACATTGTCTTTGGTCCTTGTCTTATTGTTGGTCAAAACAAAGGTCATTTCTATACTATTTCTATCAAAATCAGCCCACTTTTTGGTAGATTGTTTAAACTTTTATTTCAAGTCCAACCATCACAAGTGCATAACATCAAACCTTATTTTTTAGAAGATCAATCTAATTACTCTTTGTTTCAACAAATTAACACTAGTCTCAATTGGTCGCATCAACCATTCTTGTTTAGAGATCACTATCATGGTAAATCTAACCTTCATCATGATCTCAAACATCATCAAAGCTACATCAACATTTTTCATCAAACTTTGACTAATTTCTAAGCTAGTCTATAAAAAATTAAAACTATAGGTGATAGATTGATCATATTTTCAAATCAAGAATCTTCCAATCTTACATGGTGTGGAAAAGAAGTGGCTAGTTTAAAAAAATAGATAGTGGACATATACCTCAAACATGACTCATACCAGAAGCAGAATCAGATAAGAATCAAAATCTGTTCACTTCTAATCAAACTATAGATCCAGAATCTCATACAGATAACAACATGGAAGGAACTAAGAATGAGTGGGATAATCATGCCAAGACTAAAAAAAAAGAAGAGGTAACCAAAGAATACATTCATAAAGTCCAACGTGACACAAGGTTTCAAAAGATCATGGAAAAAATTTAATGGATGATAAAGAAAAGTATTTCATGCATCTATCCTCTACAGGAATCAAATTGCCTCAAGACTTTTATATAGAACAACTTAAATTACATGAAGAAGAAAATCCTATGGTTACTTTTATCCAATAGCTTGAAGCATTGAAAACTCAAATACTAGACATGAAGAAGGAAAATGACATAATTCCAAAGAGATACTCACTAAACTCACTTTGTCCCATGCTTTTACCAAAGTATGACAAGTATACGAGAGTAATAGATCCTCAAGATCATATACGAGAGTTTTATACTCTTAGTATGGAGTTTGTTCATGAATAAACATACCTTATGAGACTGTTCCCTCGTAGCTTGAGTGGACAAGCAACAAAGTGGTTCTCCAAACTACATCATGAAATTAATACTTTTGAAGAACTAGTAGATCGATTCATGTAACATTATTCATACAATATTCAACATCCTATCACAATGATCGATCTATGAAATACCAAGAAATGTATAAGAGAACCTTTTATATCATTCTTGTAGCGACGGAGGAAGATATTTGCAAGATATCCTCATTCGATTCCAGAAACAGAAAAGATGGAAATTTTTGTAAATAATCTTGTAACATAAATGAGTCACTACCTTCAATTGCAATGTATTCCAACATTTGATAAAGTGACTGAGATGGGAGTAAAAATTCAAGACACCTTGGTTAGGAAAGGAGAGATTAAAATCTATATAGAATCCAAGGGATCTCATAATACTAATACCAATTACAACCAAGACAATTTGAAGCAGATGGGGTAGTAGATGCTCAAAATCTAAAGTCAAAATAGCCAGTATTTAATCTTTCTACTACCAATCCTCCAAAGGATCTTAATACTGCATCCAATGTGTGAATTTATCAAGAATCTAAGAAGCAAAAGCCACCTTTTACGAATGGTCCTAAATGGGTATACACACCTCTTGGAGAGTCTCTCGAATTAGCATTACACAAGCTTATAATCCACAAGGTTATTACTCTACCTGAAGCAAGAACGTATGAACCACCAATTAAGCCAAAATGGTGGAATGATTCCCATTATTGCGAGTATCATGTAAACAAAGGCCACATAATGAATGAATGCATGAAGCTCAAGCATTTTCTACAAGACTTGATAGATAATGAGGTCATCACAATAGATGGACATAAGATAAATGAAGACCACACGACCTTTAAAATACCTTTTCCTAATTATGAGAAAGGAGAATCATCCAATGCCAAGGGAAATTCTCATGACAAGACTATCAAGATGCTGGAGGCTTGGGATCAACACATCAATGTGATAATAATCAAAGACAAACAAAAGGCTAAATACACTAACATAGTAACGAGAAGTCAAGCTAAAATGACATTGAAAGGAGATTTTTCAAAGTTACCTACATCATAAAAAACAACCTCAACCAAAAAAGATTCATCATCTTCCTCATCTAATCACATTTTGGTTGATCAATTACAGAGAACCTATACATAGATCTCTATTCTTGAACTACTCAAAATTTATCCATTACACAAAGAGATTTTGGAAAAAGCTTTGGTTGAAATAAATGTTCCCCACAATCTAGATGTGGATAAATTTCAAGCCATAGTTGGACACTTTATCACACTACACTACCTATCCTTTTGCGAATAGGATGACAATGCTCTAAGTCACCCACACAATTTTCCACTACATATTGAAGTACTAATTCATAAACATCGTGGGAACCGAGTATTGATAGACAAAGGGGCATGATTAAATATATGTACTCTAGGTTTGATCAAAGCATTGGGATTTTCAAATGAAGATATTGACCCTAAAATGAGGATAACCATTAAGGAATATGATAAAGAAGAGATATCTTCTAAGGGGTTAGTAATGCTTCCTATCAGAGTGGGGCCCATGGAAACAAATTTGGTATTCCAAGTGTTAGATCTTAACGTATCATATAATATTCTCTTGGGAAGACCTTGGATACATGATATGCAAGTCGTGCCTTCAACTTTCCATCAATGCTTGAAATTTAATTATAATGGAGAAGAGATCATAATCCCAGCAGACACAAGCTACTTTCAATCATGTAATAATCTTCATCAATCAAATGAAAGAATGGTCCCACATAACAAGGAAGCGACAGAAGAACACCTTCCAAAAAATTCAACAACTATGCTGATATACTTTGAAAAGAAACTAAAGTTGCTAGATAACGGGATGGGTGAGTACAAAGTATATCAAATACTTTCAGTAACAACATTACTTCTCTCACCAAGATCACAAGGAAGACCCTCATCATCTACAATGGCAACAAAACCTAAACTGCAATCTATCTATAATAGAACTTTTGTAAGAGGCAAATCAGTAGCAGAGGAAAATGGAGACAATGAGGTATTGAAATGAATATACAAGGAAAATGATGAATCTCATCAAGATGTTAAACATGTTTGGATCACAACTCATCAATATGGACGTGGTCTCCATATCATGCAAAAAAAGGGATATTAAGGACAAGGACCTCTAGGCAAGAATAAGGAAGGTCTTGTCGAGCCAATTTTGACACAATTCAGAGATCCCAAAGATAAAATAGGCATATGGTACAAAGAGGAAGCATAAATCCCACTCATTCAAGATGGCTCAATTTTTGATGAGGAACATTACGAATCTGAAGAGAAAACTAAGATTGTCCCTATGTCATATAAACAATTGTTACATGTACATGAAGAAAATCCTCATTATCAATGAGAGTTCTACATTCCTCCATTTGTGAGGAATCAAGAAACTAAGATTAATGAAGAAACACCCACACAACAAATGAATGTTAAAAAAATTGAGGATAACCAAAATTATTCTCAGGGAAATAAGTCTGATGAAGAAGCTAATGAACAAGAAAATAGACATCCTAACTGGGGTCAACTAGTAACAATATTTCATGTTCTATACTTTCCACATGAGGTTGAGACAAATTCTAAGAAAAATGAATGGGACTCATTTTTTGATTCCACTATGGATATCGAAATAGATGTGATTCACCAGTATGCCCCTCGACGTGAAAGAGGAGAATGTTCTAATACTGCCCACATTATAAACATTGTTGCAGAATTCGCTAATGTGGTGATCCCTAGTATAATTGATGCTGACACATGAGTCTTAATAGGACCAGAAGAGCTTCAAAGAATATTAGAAAGCACAAATTATAACAATATGATAATGGAAAGAGAAGAGGGACAAAGCTTAGGTGTACGACTCTTGGAATTTGGTTCACACAATATTGATGATGAATCGAGTGAGAATAGTGAGATTCTTTATGATCTAAATAATCTTTGAGATAAAACTATGATAGACCTCGTCAATCCATTTGAAAGCTATGAGCACAATTCAATCATGAATCTTGAAATAGTTGAAACCAAACCTAACAGTAACTTGCAACTAATCCACCTTGTACTTATTGACTCGATGATATAGAATCCTAGGTCTAGTTGTTACTGAGAGTCATCCTGACTCTGCTTCAAGGTCTCTTAATGGACCTTATAGGGTATTATCAAACCCTAGCTTGAGGAAGTCACTAAGATCTTCACCTCAAGTTCTCTAAACGTGGTTCTCACCTTTAAGATACTATCTCATACTATAGAATCTATTAGGATGGACTCATTCTCCAAGTCAAACCAATTGATTCAACATGAAAAACCAAACTGAACATATTATACAAAGAACACATAACAAATTATAGAAGGTGGTACCAAATACTCTCTGTATTTCTATCTGAATCTATTACATGTACAATACTCTACAATCTTCCATCTATATCTTATCAATTACAAACTTCACCTATATAGCTATATCCTTCAAAATATCTCGTGTCCTCCAACAACTTAAACAACCTTGCACAAAAGGAATGATCGAGCCATAAATGACCCTCCCATCACTGGAACAGGTGTCCCTATTGATTAAAGATAAAAATGTCACATTGGGAGCTGTTGCAGTTGACCCAGCTAGTCAGATATGTCACATCCCATGTTTCCTGGGACGTTAAGTGACATAACTGAGCAACAGACCGCCATTACTGAGCACCAGTCCTGAGTGTAAAAAATAACTTCGCCTTCAATACCTGAGCATCAGTCAACACACTCAAAATCTGCAAGAAATCCCGAGAAACATTACTGAGTGCCAAGTGTAACCCAAGAGACATTACTGAGCGAAATTCCCGAGCATTCCACACAACATACCTGAGCAACCTAGTGTAACCCGATCAAGGTTCCTGAGTAGCATTCCTGAGCAATAGAGTTGCCCGAGCACCAGTATAACTTAGTACCACTTCACCATTTTTGGTTGCTAGAGCCTTGTTGGATTTCTAGAGGTTTACAAACTACCTCAACACATACACTAAATTAGAAAATAACTACTAAGCAACTAGGGTGTTTGTTCACCGATTGACCTTGGTCATTACAAGAATGGTGGAACAAAACACCTTACAAACTTAAAATGCTTCTCTAACCTAGGTGCTCCTGCACCACTTGACCTTATCTAAACCTATGGATATATCCATATTTCCCAATGAGCATGCCACAACTTGTTATCTAAATGTAGTAGAACCCATAACACCTTCCACTAGTGAATCTAACGTGACAGGGGATATCAAGTTTTCCAGTCAGAAAAGTAAAAAGTAAATAAATCAAACATCTGAGAGTGAAAACTATTTTGTGGCAGTATAAGATCACAAAAAAGGAAAAATAAAGTACTTATCCGATAGTGAAAACCTTATTGAGGTGGTAGAGGATGGAAAACTTGATAGTCTTCCAGACCACTCTCAGTATTGGTCTCCGGTGCACATATAACCTACAACTGATCAATATTTGCACATAAGAGAAGCTGAAAATAATACACATTGCTCAATTCTTATCTGTTGAAGAGAAACAAGAATTTATACAATTTTTCTGAGAAAATAAGATAAATTTTACATGGTCTTATTCTGATATGCCAGGACTAGATCCTGATCTAATCATGCATCACTTGTCTATGGCTCCAGGAGTAAAGCCTATTAAGAGAAATCTAAGGAATATGCACCCTCATATCACACTCTTGGTAAAAGTAGAGCTAGAAAAGCTATTAAAAGCATGGTTTATCAGAGCTATTGCATTTGTAGAGTGGATATCTAACATTTTTCCCGTATCTAAACTAGACAAGTCTATCCACTATCGCACTAACTTTTGAAATTTAAACAAAGCATATCCGAAAGATGATTTCCCATTACCAAGGAAAGATGCCATTATGGATCTCACAACATTATACTAGATGCTATCACTAATGTATGGGTTCTCAGGTTACAATTAGATTACAATTTCCCCAGAAGATCAAGAAAAAACAACTTTTACTTGTCCTTGGCGTACTTTTTCTAGAGTGTAATGCCCTTTGGACTCAAGAACGTAGGAGAAACATATCAACAAGAAATGAAAAAAAATTTCGATGATATGATGAATAAAAACTTGGAAGATTATGTTGATGACACCCTAGGTAAATCTCACCACAGGAAAGATCATCTAGAAGATTTAGCTAAAATCTTGGATAGAATGGAACAATTTAATCTTAGATTAAACCCAAAGAAGTGTGCATTTAGGGTTACTTCAGGAAAGATTCTAAGATACATCATTGGCTAAAGGAATTGAGGTTGATCTAGAAGAGGTAAAAGCAATTGTTGAAATGCCACCACCCAAAAATATCATCCAAGTGCGGTCATTGCAAGGTAAGCTATAGCCAATTCGAATGTTCATTGCTCAATTGGCTGATAAAGCTCAACCATTTACCAATATTATGCACAAAGGTATCACACATAAATGGGATGAAGCATGTGAGACATCATTCAATCAACTGAAACAATATCTAGCCAATCCACCAATCCTAATGGCTCCAATTGTAGGAAAACCATTATTACTATATGTTTTAGCAACTAATACCTCACTGGGGTCAATCTTAGCATAGCAAGATGAAAATGGGAAGGAATGAGAAATCTATTATATCAGCAAAACAATGGTGCAATATGAAATTAACTATACACCTATTGAAAAATCTTGTCTTGTAGTCGTGTTTGCATCACAAAAATTTAGACACTATATGATGGTGCATTCAATCAAAGTGGTGGCCAAAATTGATCCTTTGAAATATCTCCTTAACAAAGCAACCTTAACAAAGAGATTGGGTAAATGGGTGATGATACTCAACAAATTTGATATCGAATACGTAGAAAGAAAAGATATTAAAGGACAGATTATTACAGACCAGCTAGTTGAAGCACCATTACCATGAGATAATCCCTTAATAATGGAATTCCCCAATGATTCAATCTTGATGATCACATAACACACATGGAAGATGTATTTTGATGGTTCCTTTATGAAACAGGGATCTGGAGCAAGTATAGTGCTCATCTCACCACAAGGCTACATAATACCCAAGGCATACAAAATCCTATTCCCATGTACCAACAACATCGTGAAATATGAAGCCTTAGTCCATAGATTAAAAATGACATTAGAATGACAGATCACATAATTGCATATCTACGGGGATTCACAGTTGATTATAAATGAGATTAATAATGAATAGCGAACTAAGGATGATAAAATGTTACCATAAAAAAACATGGTGGATGATTTGAAAAAGTACTTCATCGACATAAAATTTCAATAGATTCCTCATGCAAACAATCAAGCGACATATGAAATGGCTAACTTAACACATCTATTACACCTGTCTGATAATCAAACACATTAGGAATTCCTGGTGGAAGAGTTACCTTATCCTTCGTATGATTGCTCTAAATCTAAACTAGTATGCCAACTTGTGAGTTGTGAGTCTCCTCGCTCTGGACCAATCCTTGATTACCTTAAGACTAATCATTTAACTGAGGGTATATCTAAAAACCAAAAGTGAAATCTTATTCTCCAAGCCTCCAAACACATGATCATAGCCGATGATTTGTATCGAAGAGGTTTTGACGGTACTTTACTAAGATGTTTAGAACTTGAAGAATCGAACAATGGTTTACACAAAGTCTATGAACATATTTGTGGATCACATTCGAATGGACTTACCCTGGCTAAGAAACTCTTACAGATTGGATACTATTGGCCTACAATGGAGAAAGATGCCGCCAAATTCACAAAATCATGCAAGAAATACCAAATTCATGGTAATATTATACATGCACCAACAAGAGAATTACTACCCTTTATTTCACACTGGCCTTTTTAGTAGTGGGCCTTCGATTTAATTGGTCAGATTTACCCATCTTCTTCCTATGGACATAAGTTCATTATCACATCAATTGAATTATTTACGGAGTGGGTTGAGGCTATACCACTAATCATTGCAATAGGAAAACAAATTTCACTATTTATCCTTATCTATATTATCTCCCAATATGGTATTCCCTCATCAATTGTGATAGATAATGGGAAACAATTCAAGAACAAGGATGTAACAGAACTTTGTGACAATTTTTAGATTACTCAATATTGCTCTTCTATCTATTACCCTCAAGGAAATAGACATACAGAGGTAAGCAATGAAAACATCTTAAAGATTCTAATCTGCACACTCAATGATTCTGGTAGAGATTGGCATTTTCAAATTGGTCTGTCTTCGCGGGCCTATCACATGAGTATTAGAACATGAACATGAGCTACTCCTTATTCTTTGGTCTATGGTGTATAAGTAATTCTTACAATTGAGGTATAAATATCATCCTTACGAGGTTTGATCATAGATGATGACTATAGGATCTCAAGGTTTCAACACCTAGAACTACTAGCTGAAAGGTGTCAAGATTCTTCTGAACATCTACAGGGATATCAGGAGAGAATGGAAAAATACTAGATTAATAAAGTCAAACCTCATGAGTTTTGTGTAGGCGATCTAGTGCTTCGTGAAAATCCAAAAAATCAATAGCATAGAGAAAAGAAAGGCAAGTTTGAACCGAATTGGCTAGGGCCTTTTATCATAATAGTAGTATTCGGATCTAGGGCTTATCAATTAGCCACCACAGAAGGAGATGAACTTCCTGATCCAATCAATACCAATCATTTGAAGTGGTTCTATGCGTAGCTCGTTGTAAGTAATAATTGTACAATGGAAAAAGTCCTAAAAAGCAGAAAAAGAAGCTGAAAAATGGTTGTCTTGGTGAAAACCTGGAAAACAGGTGCTTGGGCAACATCAAGAAAATAAAATATATCAAAATACAAAAAATTGAAAAAGAGAAAAATATAAAACAATCGTGGCTTGTTGAAAAACTGGTAAACAAGAGCCTTGGTAGCAAAAATAGCAATTTTACAAGTGGTGAAAACCTGGTAAACAGGCGCCATTTTTCAGCTAGCTTCTCCGTCTCTCAATGCTTAGATATCTCTTCAACATGCACTAAATATCCTCTTGGCTCGCAAAGAAAATCCTTGTTTCTCATTAGGTCATTCCTAATCACCATGGCTTGAAATCATCTCTTATCTTTATCAAAGGGATAATTGTTTCAACTCGAGGCAATTCATCATTCTCAAAGGTATTTCTCAATACCACCAATCAAACAAAGGTATTTTTCAATACCACCAATCAAACAAGGGTATTTCTCAATATCTCAAACCAGACCATATTGTAATCAACAAAAAAAGTGTTTCTTAACACTCTTCTTTTCATCAAATGATCAAATCATCCAATATCCCAATCACCACACAAGTACCAGTACTAGAGAAATTCAAGACCCATTCAAACTAACCGGTAACTTCAAAGAGAGTAGACAATACTAGTTTATAGATCACCCCATCATGTACATGTGAGCCAACAATATTATGTTTCAAAATGTAGATAATAGCATGTTGGATGTCATCATCACACACGTTAAATAATCTGGAGCACTGTTCTTCCAAGGACTCCAAATGACAACATTCAATACCAAATGTTCTATCTATTGAGAAGACCTAACACAAAGTAACAATAATGAAAATAATGAATAAGTATGCCAACATAATAAATAAGTATGCAAAAATAATGATGCATACACATACATACTGATATATATATATATATATATATATATGTATATATATATATGTATATATATATCTATATATATATATGTATATATATGTATATATA
>MU226012.1:532077-550449 GCA_018584345.1 Thuja plicata | reverse complement strand
TGCCAATCCTGGGACTAGGCCTTACAACTTGGTCTAGGTGCCTGACTAATAACTTCTAAACTAAGTAGAGAGTTTAGGACTCTTAGGTGCAATGTTTGATGAGTTTAGAGTAGGTGCTCCTGCACCACATTCCTTAATGGAATGTGACAACATTAGGAGGTGGGTTAGGATAGAATTAGGATTAGGATTAGATTAGCATGGGGTGAATGGGTTGGGATAGGTTTGAACCCAGAGTCAAAGTGGTTGAAGTGGGTTAGGTTAGGGGTTTAGAGGAATATTAATGAAATGAATTAAACTTATTTAATTCATTAAAAAATAGGAATATTAATTATTTAAGCATTTTATTGTTTTTTAATAATCAAGAGGACTATAGCCAATTTAATTAAATTAATTAGGCTAGGGGAATGGGTTCATTTGCATGTGATGAGACATATTGAGGTTTATTTAATTCCTTTATGATTAAATACTATAGCCATATTTTGAATTTGATTTGTTTTAATTGGTTTAAATTGTATGGTTGTAGTAGTTAATATTATTTAGTGATAAAAATCACCTTGGACATTAAATATGATTTAAAATGAATTATGCCAATGTAACATTGTCGTGACATAATTGGGGGTATGATCACACTTAGGGAAAATAGGGTCTATAGTCAAAACAGACCAAGTCTAGGTGGTTACATTTGCCCCTCTTTGAATCGATGTTGCAAATTTTGCTCACGATCGAACGAAATGCCTGATGAGATCAGTCTCACACTTGATCGAACTAAACTGATAGAATTGACTTTGTACTTGGTTGTCATCCAAAGGTCAATAAAAGATTTTTAAAGATACCAAATTTGAATTTGGTTGTTGTCCAAAGATTGATAATACTGATTTCGAACTTGGTTTTCATCCAAATGTTAGTATGAAGCTGCCAGGAGTTTAATAAGAATCTTTTAAAATGAGGAAACATAGGATATCCAGCTTATGAGAACCAAAGCTTTTTATCCAACAGTTTTGACTTAGTCAAGGAAATTTTCATGCCCCTAGTTTGTTTGATAACGAAGTCATTTTAATGTTGTTTCGAGCAAAAATTTAATTGATGATAGTGTGATCATGCCCCCTCGGGAATGAAATCGAAGGAAAAGAAATGAAATCCCTCTGTTGAAAGAACGTAGCACTTACAAGAAGCGATAGGACGATAAAGAATGGAATAGAAGTGAAAAAGCGGGTGTGTTTAAGAATAAACACATGGTATACCAAGTTAATCACGTGAAAATGTGAGTGGTGAGACTGATAAAATGATGTCGGACCAAGATTTATGATGAGATGTGCATTTTGATAGCTTTTCAAAATAAATGTAGCAAATCTGCATTTTCAGGAGTTGTCACAAAAATGTTAATGTACTGCGTGAAACACCTTAGGCACCTTCGATTTGGTTCCCGATTGATCAAGAAGAGAATAGAAATGGAGTTTCAGTTTCTTGGGAGGAGTTTTAGAACCACTAAATAGCTCAAAAGAGAAATATATAGCTCAAAAATTACAATTCCACTATTCATTTTCACTTTTATCCATAGTAATTCTGAGAGCTCTGCAGAGAAGATGGTGGTCCCCATGCAGAAACGTCATTTTGAGCTCAGCCATCAATATCAATGCCTGACCAATTACCCACCTCTGTTAAGTACTCGTAAATCTACCTTGTGAAATTTGCAAATTTGATTTTTATGCATTTTTGTAGCTTGTAAAACCTTTGCAATGATGGGTTGCATCTGGGATTCTGGATCACACCCGGTCAAACCCGCATCACATTTCATATTATTGGGATCATATATGATTTTCCCAGATTTCTACATCGCATCCAGATGTCCTGGATCGCATCCATTTTATTTTTTTTTGCCTTGTTTTTAGTTGAATTTTGGTTTTGTGTCATACCCTGTCCATGTAGGATCGTACCCTTCTTTTAGGGCTGCATCCTGTATTTTGGGGATCACATCCTTTGATTTCAATCACATCCTATATTTGCAGGATCACATCTAGTAAAAGAGATCGCACCCTGTCTTTCCAGGATCCCATCTCATGTTTAGACATAGAAACTTATCCATTTTGACCTGTTGGCTTGTTATGGACCTTGAATTACTTAGCTGATCAGGAGTCTACATCTTTTTTGTAGATAGAACACTGATTTTATCTTTGTATGTGCCAAAAATAGGCATATTTTGAGGTAGTTGCTTTTAGAGGCACATATCCAAGTCATGTGCTTGCCTTTTCTGGATTTTTATTAGCTGAGGAACATGTGACAGTAGTCCATTGTGGATTATGATCTTTGATAGGTTTACCCGATATAGGGGTAAACCGAGGGTTGTTGACTGCTCTTGCCGAGAGATGGCACTCAGAGCACAACACCTTCCATCTCCCAACCAGGGAGATGAAAGTGACTCTTGAATACGTATGACACATACTGCGTGTTCTGATTATTGCTCATGAGGTGCACTTTGAGGTGACGTCTACCGTGGCAATTGGAGCAACTCATCAATATTTCTAGGATGACACCATTGATCAGAGATACCTCTCTTGGGACTATATGGTCGATCATTATGATCTATTATCTGTGTACTTTGCAGGTTTGATAGGTGGTATCTTGATGCCAGACAGAGGTCAGCACAGGTTCTTGGTCAGATGGGTGGTCATGCTAGAGCAGATGGTCATCCACAGATGGAGATTTGCATGGGGCAGTTGCATCTTAGCCCATATGTACCAAGAGCTGAATGAGATTGTATATCATTATACTCAGAGTATGATCGTAGGTATATTGATTCTTCAGATTTGGGCCTGGGAGCACATCCCTGTTACACGATCGATAGTAGATAGACAGCAGGCACCGGAGCAGGCCTATGTATATATGTATGTAGGTCCTATTCAGCAGCCCCATCTAGGCAAGGTAGAGTACCGGTAACGACTCTTTGATGATATGAATGAGGTTTTTTGGAGGCCATATTTAGATTGTGGGGAGTGGGCCTTAGATTCCAGATAGGTTCCTCTTTTAATTTTAGAGCAGACACCTCATTGGACAGACCAGATACATTGTAGAGCGGTTCCCGCACTCCCGAGTCCTGAGACAATATGACCAACGTCAGGGTAGGACTCATGATATCACTGTATATGCCTGGATCTGAGATGAGGCACCATTGTGGGGTGCCAAAATAATTTATGAAACCGCCCATCAGGAGACTAGGGACATGGTTGGAGTAGATTGGGATCTCCGCCTAGATGTTTCAGACATAGGCTGTTCAGATGGCTATATAGAAGAGCTGCTTCAGCATCCATTTACTTGTTTTATAGTGCCGGAGGAGGTCATTCCTCACATAGAGGAGCCTATATATTATGATCTGGATGAGCGCCCAACCAGAGGGAGAGGAGGAGCTCAGAGAGATATGGGTGCTGGTTGGCATGGAGGGAGAGACAGAGGCTGAGATGGAGGTAGGGATGGGAGGCATCCTCCTCCAGATGAGAGGGACAATAGTGGAGATGACAGGGGTGGTGGTGCTGTGGGTGGCCACACAGATGTTGCTAGTGAGAGTGGAGAGGGTCGGTGCACCTGATTCAGATTTGTTGCTCCTAGGATAGATCCAGGGCCATTACTCAAAGGAGATCGATAGAGGCAGCAGAGGCAGTAGCAGCAGAGACTACTTGACAAATCATAGGATAGATCTTAGGATAGGCCTTCAGGACAGGATTCTGGCAGGGGTTCTAGTAGAGATAGAGATCCTCTATCATAGTGTGAGTGGGAGAGAGAGTAGCTCAGGGCACAGATTACAGCTTTAGAGGCCAAGATTATGATGAAAGATGCCTTAATAGTAGATAGATATGCGCAGCTTGAGCGACTGAGGACAGAGCGAAACATACAGACTTGTACAACTATTCACTAGGGTGAGAGAGCTACTTATTATTATGCTCTTTATCATGCAGCAGTGCCAGAGGGGCAGAGAGCTGCATCATTTTCATGATTGGCCCAACAGTCAGAGGGGGCGATGCCTCCTCGTCCTCTATTTGTACCACCTCCTCCTCCTCCTCTAGGTTAGGGAGAGGGGGGAGCCAGAGTTGATTCTATATTTATACATGTACATTGTATGTCTAGATCCTTCTGAGATCCTTCTTTTGTATCTGACACACACACACACACACACACACATATCTAATTCTTTCCAATCCTCTGATATGCTGATACTCTTTATGTAGACTTTGTGCCATATTTTGATCTTTGTATCATGTTTTGAGATATATATCTGATGTAGCTATTTCTGATTCTGACCTATTTCATGAGTTCTCTTCGCTTTTATTGTTTTATTTGCACATGTGATTATATCTTGATCATATGTTGAGTAAGATTTAGATGATGACATCATTTATGTTGTTTTGTGGATTTATCACTGGTATAAATATGTTTCAAATGATATTATGTGAATATGCAAATGTATGTTTTTGAGTTTTTCTTATGCATTGTAAAATGTATGGATGCACTTTAGGATGGAGAAATAAAATGCTCAAATGCTTTATTTTTGGTATTTTCTTTCTGTCTCATTTTATGAATGCAAAATGTATGCTATGGATATGAAACGATATTTGATATCAGTAATATGTAATGATGTAATTAACTTGGATTTTAGAAGAAGTAAATAGAAGGTGTTTTTGAGAACAAAATTCCTTTGTTATGCTATTAACTTTCTTCACAAATGCATCATGGAACCTTTAAATGTGTCTATATGCAGACTCTTAGGAATTTTCATTGATTTGCAGATATTGTATCCTTTTTATCATCATTGGGCATTTTTTAGAACGGATACCACCTGATAGTACAACCATCACTAATACCCAGTGATATTATGAAAGTATGAATACTATGTTTTATTGAAATTCAGAAATAGACTTAGGCATACAGGCATAGAAGCCAGGATGAAAAGATAGTCACCTTCCTTTTAATATATTAGATTCTATGTAAGGAGAGATATTGAACCCGTAATGACCTTGAAAATTCATATCCTTGGGTACATTATGCTTCGTATACCTTAGCAAGAATCTGAGTGAGAAAAAAAGACAAGGAAATTGTTCCAAACTCACCATAGTTTACACATAACGAAGATCAAGATATATGTGTCTATCCACCCATAGTGGAAGCTCTTACTATAAACATCCAAGTTAGATGAAATTTATAGGATCATTTGGAACAATCACCACATGTAGAAAACCAAGAAAATGTTATGCCCCTTGTCCTTGCGACTCTTTGTCTTTGCGTAGACATCATGGAGTAACTCAAAAGGCATAACAATATCAATTGTGAATCAACCAAATAAAATTCATAACTTCTTAGATGCCCCTAGTTTAAACATCACGAGGACATAAAAGAGTCATAATGAAACCAAGATCAAATAGTGTTTAGGTAGTATTGAGAAATACTATTGATTCATTTTTCAAGCGCAGTAGAGATTCAACAATCAAAAATTTTGGAATTCAAGCAACACATATTCCATGTTTGTGTACATCGTTATTCTTGTTTGCAATCCCATGTAGGTCTTCGGAACACCATTCATGGTAATGCAATGTTTGTGTCACCTTTGTTGCGTGAAAGTAATAGTGGTAGTGAAAGTATCAAAAAGTGTTGTATCACCAGACAAACCATCTATGATGACCTAGCAAACGCAACCTATCAGACTGGAAAGATGCCCCTAGTGCAGAATGAATTGATCCTAAGACAGAAATGTAGACAAATCCCAAGCGAGGATAAGATAGATGTTTAGGAAATGAAGTCAGCATTTTAGCATAGGTGTAATCATGAAGGCTTAGTATCAGTAATGCTTTGATAGACGGAGTGTAGAACACAAGTGACGCCTAATTACCAGGTTTTCACCACTTGGAAAGATCTTTTCTTTCTTTTTTTGCTAGCAAGATGCCTGTTTTACCAGGTTCTCATCAAGGCACTTTTCTCTTTTTCAATTTTTTTTCTATTTTTTCTTTTTTGAATATTTTTGTAGTATCAAGGCGCCTGTTTGCCAGGTTTTCACCAAGGATACCTTTCTTCAAGACTTTTTCCACTATTTTTGGATTTCTTCAGGATCAATTTTTGAATGTTTTTGGTATTTTCTGAGAACTATTTCACTGTATAGGCTCTGGTAGCCAAACAATAAGTTTAGAACTGCTTCAAATGTAGAGTATTGATAGGATATGGAAGAACGTCTCCCTTAGGTGTAGCTAGTTGATAAGCTCTAGTCCGAAAAGTAGTAGTGATAACATAAGGTCCCAGCCAATTAGGTTCAAATTTTCCTTTTTGCTCTTTGTTAGGCTGGTTCTTAGGATTTTCCTTTAAGACAAGATCCCCCACTTCAAATGTTCATGGTTTGACCTTCTTGTTGTAGCCTTTGGACATACATGCTTGGTACACCTTCAGATGATCGAATGCCTATTGTCTGCGCTCATCTAGTAGGTCTAAAGAATTCACCCTATCGATGTGGTATTGCTCATCAGTAACAAGACCTTGTAAAGATATCTGCAAAGATGGTATTTCAACCTCAAAAGGTAGTACTGCTTCAACGCCATAGACTAGAGCTAATGGCGTGGCTCTAGTTGGTGTTCTAATGCTTGTTCTCTAGGCCCATAGTGCTAGATTCAGTTGTAGATGCCAATCTCTACCATACTTACTTACAGTTTTATGTAGGATCTTGAGAATATTTTTATTAGATGCCTCAGCCTGTCCATTACCTTGAGGGTAATAGATTGAGGAGTAGTGTTGAGTCATGTGGAATTGTTCGCAAAGGTCATCAATGTCTCAGTTTTTAAATTGGCCCCCATTTTTTGTTACAATTGAAGAGGGTATCCCATATCTACAGATAACGTAGTTCAGAATGAACATAGCCACCTGTTTGCTAGTGGATTTGATTAGTGGCATGACCTCAACCCACTTCATAAAATACTCAGTGGTTGTAATGATGAACTTGTGTCCATTTGAAGAATTGGGATATATTTGTCGAACAAAGTCAAAGGCCCATTGTGGAAATGGCCAATGTGTTATAAAAGGTATAAGTTCTCTAGCAGGAGTATGGATGAGATTTCCATGTGTCTAGAATTTATGACATGTTTTGGAAAACTGAATAGCATCATTTTCCATAGTAGGCCAGTAATAGCCAACTCTGAGCATTTTTTTAGCCAATGAAAAATTGTTTGAGTGTGATCCACATACACCTTTGTGGATTTATTTTAATGTGAGATCCCACTCTTTGAGTTCTTAACATCTAAGAAGCGTACCATCGAGACCTCATTGATATAATTTTTTAGCTATGAGGACATAACGTGTTGCTATCCTAATCAAGGCTCTTTTCTCATTTCAGGATAGATCATTGGAAATAGTTTGGTCAGTTAGGTAAGCAATGATATTGGCATATCGAGATGGGTCTGGGGTGTTCAAAGCATAGATTACTTGGTATTCAGGGGTATCAAAGGCAGGATAGGAGAGTTCTTCCACCAAGAAGTCATAGAAAAAATGATGTTCCTCCAGTTGTAACATGGACACCAATGTATCCAGAGCATCTGCAGCTTTTTTCTCTACTTTGGGTATCTGCTAGAATGTGATGAAGATGAAGTACTTCTTCAAGTCATCAACCAGTTGTCTATAGGGCATCAACTTTTCATCTTTCATCTGATAATCTCTGTTGACTTGATTGATGATGAGCTGGGAGTCACCATACATGTGTAACTCTACAATCTTCCAGTCCATGGCGAGCTTAAGACCGTTTACCAGTGCCTCATATTTTGGAATGTTGTTCGTGCATGGAAACATCAATTTGTAAGACTTGGGTATCTTGTAACCTTGAGGAGTTATGAATAGAACTCCTGCTCCAGAGCCTTGTTGTGTGAAAGAACCATCAAAGTACATTTTCCATGGATACTTAGTTAGATGTATAATTGTTTCATCAGGGAATTCGATCCTTAGAGGTTCATCATCTTGAAGTGGTGAATCAGCTAGTTGATCTATGAGGACTTATCCTTTAATAGCTCTCATGTCTACATACTCAATGTCAAATTCACTTAGAATGAGGACCCATTTCTCTAGGCGCCTTGTTAATGCTATTTTTCTCAAAAGGTACTTCAAAGGGTCTATCTTTGTAATGAGCCTTACGGTATATGAGAGCATGTAGTGCCTTAATTTTTGTGATGCAAAGATGACTGCTAAGCATGCTTTTTCAATAATGTTGTAATTGAGCTCATAGGAGACTAGTGTTCTATTGATGTAGTAGATAGCTATTTCTTTATTTGTTTCATCCTCTTGTGCGAGAAATACTCCTAGTGATGTAGCTATAGCTGAAATATACAAGAGTAATGGTTTTCCATGAATAGGTGCCATAAGAATAGGAGTAGCCAAGTACCCTTTTAGTTCTCTAAAGTTGGCTTCACAGTGTTCATCCCATTTGAAGGTGACCCCTTTATGTAGTAATTTGGTAAAGGGCCGTGCGCTGTTAGCAAGTTGTGACACAAATCTCCTGATTGATTGAAGTCTCCCTTGTAATGTCCTAATTTAACTAATGTTGCGTGGAGGAATCATCTCTAGAATAGCTTTGTTTTTTGCAGGATCTACCTCAATTCCCTTCGCTAAAACAATAAACCCTAGGAGCTTACCTGATTGGACCCCAAAGGCACACTTCTTTGGATTGAGCCTAATTTTAAATTTCTCCATTCGATCTAATATCTTTCTTAGATCATTAATATGAGTGCTCCTTTCTTTGGATTTAGCTGAGGTGTCATCCACGTAATCCTCCATGTTTTTATGTATCATGTCATGGAATATAGTGGTAATTTCTCCTTGATATGTAGCTCTAACATTATTTGACCCAAATGGCATGAAATTCAAGCAAAAGGTGCCCCATCCGCATGTAAATGCAGTTTTCTCTTGATCCTCAGGGGAAATTTTGATTTGATTATAGCCCAAGAATCCATCCATTAATGAATACATCTGGTAGCCTGTTGTAAGATCAATGATCATGTCAATGTTAGGTAGTGGGAAGTCATCCTTCAGACATGCTTTGTTTAATTCTCTGAAGTGCGTACATATCCTAATAGATTTATCATATTTAGACACAAGGACCACATTAGAGATCCATCTTATGTAGGTAATGACTCTGATAAATCCAACTTTCAACAATTTTCCTAGCTCTGCTTTTACTAGCAATGCAACATGAGTATGCATCTTTCTAAGTTTTTGTTTCACGGGCTTGACCCTGGGAGCTATAGATAAGTGGTGCATCATTAGATTAGGATCTAGTCCAGACATATCCATATAAGACCATGCAAAGTTGATCTTATTTTCCTTCAGGAACTCTGTGAACTGTGCCTTTGCCTCTTCGGATAAAGATTGTGCTAGGTTTACTATTTGAGGGTCTTCAATTGTGCCCAAATTAACTGGCTGTGTTGGTTCTATCAGAACTGAAGACCTTTCCTGAAAATGTTTAGGGAGGATATCAAGAATCTCATCCTTTGGTGCCTCTAAGAGGTTTTCACCATCAGATACATCTTTTTTTTTTACTATTTTAGGATCTGACACTGCCACAACGTGGTTTTCACCGTCAGTCCCCTTTTTCTTTTTATTTTTCAATTTTTGACTAAGAAATATGATATCCTCTTGTGACATGTTTTTTCTCCTTGCATTGGTGGAAGAAGGGTAAGGTTCACAAACATTGAGATAGCACGCCAGGGTGTAGTCATTGGGAAATTCAAGGATAGGCACAGGGTTTGTACTAGTCCAATCAATTAAATCTGGGTTTATTAGGGATAGGGATTCAGAATTTGGAAAGGACAACATCGCATTAGCATCAAGACTATTAACCAATATGAAAGGTTATTTTAAATCAATTTCTTTGATATTTAGATCAATTAGAGTTAGATCATCATAAAAAGGGTCGTTGTTAGTTATATGCAGACCAAACTCTAGTGACTCATCAGTGGAACTGTCATCTTCATCTCTCTGTAAAAGGAGGCTTCTTTCTTGTCGCCTCTAAACTTCTGCTAGACTTAGGAAAGCACCAGTCTCTCCATCAATGACGGGGAGAAGGAACTCTTCCTCTATTTCAGGATTATCAATGTTGTTGGTAGTAGTGTTAGAATGTTCATGAGGAGCTGAGGGAGCTGCAAACATGTGAATTGTATCTATTTCAATATCTTCTGTGGCGACAGATAGCTCATCCCATTCATAATCATGAGAGTCAGTGACCTCATCATCATATTTTTTTAAGTATTCAACAATGGTTATTTGATGTACTCAGTTAGCTACCTGCGGCTCAAAGTGTGGTAGATCAAGAACATGTGAAACTATGACGAAATGCCCCCAGGTAGGATGTAAATCCTATCATCAGGGTGTGCTTTCTATAGCTGTTGCTATCAATGGTATCTCTGAACCATCTATTTTTTGAGTCTCCCACCTCTTGAATGGGAGGTTGTGCTAACAAAGGGGTGTGAAGATCTTCTGGTACCTCAAATCTTGGTACATAATGCTTTCCTTGATAGTTGGGATTATCTGTGCCAACATGTAATAACCTTTCATAGGACCATTGCTATATTTCATATATTTCATCAATCCCTTTATCAGAGGCTAGGCTATCTTTTGAAATAGGTTTGTCAGTTTTAGTATTAAAAACCAGTCCTTCTTTGTCTATGGTATTCCGGAAATCCATGGGTATAGGCTCAATAAGTCCTCTTCCTATGTCGCTTAGAGGTCCTTTTCCTTTATATCCCATTTGCTTGAGGAGATCATATCCTTTTCCATATTGGTCTGGGGATATTTCCACATGTTTGACTTCAGCTTCCACTAGTTCTCCTTTGTAAATCTAGTCCAAGAATGCCTGTTCTTCTGTTTTATCTAAAGAATATGTGAATTCTTTAACCATGCCCATGGCTCTATAAATTTTTGGTTCCTTTGATGCAATAGGTGTGAAAGACAAGGAAGGTCTTCCATAGGATCTCGGTGATATGGGTAACTCTATTAGTGAGGGAGTCACAACCAGCTTGTACTCTCCCATACCTATTTCTTCAAGTTTTAAGGTTTTGCCAAAACTCTTCATAACCATGTCCTTGGTAGTATTAGGATAAATCTCGTCCATAGCCTCCTTATTATGCGGGATCATACTACCTGCTTTGATATTATTACAAGTATAGTTAGCATATGAAGGAATAGTTAGTTCCACCCCATTATGTGGGAACTTTATGCACTGGTGGTAAGTAGATGGCACAGCTTGCATTTCATGAATCCATGGTTTTCCCAAAAGCATGTTGTAGGCCAAGGGTAGATCTAGAACTTGACATGTGACATTCCTCTCAATTGATCTTACTCTGATAGGGAAAACAATAAGACCTTTAGAGGACCTTTCTTCCTCATCATAAGCTTTGATAGTTATTTTGCTTCTAGAGTCAATGGTTTGTTTAGAAAGACCTAGTTTCTTGATTAGACTAAGGGTACAAATATTCAATCCTGCGCCTTCATCTATCAATACGCGTCTGACACAAGATTTATGAATAAGAACTTCAATGTGGATGGGTTGATTATGTGGATGTGTCAAAGAATTATCATCCTCTTCAGAAAAGGAGAGGTAATGTGGCACTAAGATGTGATTGGCCATCGCTTGGAATTTGTCTATGTCAATATCCTTCGGGACGTTAGCAGCATGTAGAGCTTGTTCTAGGATTTCCCTATATACTGTGGATATCTTGAGAAACTCAAAGATGGAAATTTTGGCAGAGGTTCGTTGCAATTGGTCTACCAAGTCATACTTTGCTTCAGGAATAGTAACCATGTGGTTTGCTGCTGGTTTGGGAATAGTAACGATAGGAACCTTGGACGTTGATGCTCGTTTTGAGGAAGAATTGGGTCCTTTGATCGTGACTTGGGCTTGGCTTTGAGTCACCGCATTCGATTGGAAAGAAACACCTTTGATTTTGACCACATTAATTGATTCAGTTTTAATGTCTAGAATATTGATCACATTATCATTGTTGGAATAGGTGTAGTTTACTTCATTACCTTTTCATTTAGATATTTCCCCTTTGTCATAATTAGGGAATGGTTTGTTAAATTTTGTATGATCTTCGTTGGTGGTGTGTCCATCCACTTTGATCTTTCCTCCTTTAATGAGGTCTTGAATAACATGTTTAAGCTTAAGGCAATTATTAGTCTTGTGTCCTTTGTTCTTGTGAAAGACACAATAGGAGTTATCATCCCACCATCCAGGTTTGACCATTGGTTCCCACAGTTTGGAATCGGGGATAGTGAGAACTTTGTTATCCAATAGTGTTTTTAGAACAGTCTCAAGGGGTTCTCCTAAAGGAGTGAATGTTCTTTGAGGTTTTGAATTCCATGTCCGACCCTTGTTATTATCATTGTTTTCTTTGGGTACGGGGGTTGTTACCTTGGCATCCTTGCTTGCTTGCATACTGTTGGTTAGATTGAATACTTCAGGTTTAGGACCAACATTGGATGCGTCTACCACGCCATCGTTGACAACATTTTTGTTTTGTTTCCACCATTTAGGTTTGGAGTTGGAGTTGTTAGGTTTGTTTTCACTTTGGAGAGTGACCTCCCCCTTCTTGACCATAACTTCCTTGATATGAAGGGAATTCTTAATCATCCTATCAAAGCTAGGTGAGTCTTGTATTTGCAATGTGTAGTTTAATTCTGGTATCAAGTTATTGACAAAGATTTCCATCTTCTCCGATTCAGGGATAGCTCGTGAGTACCGTGCAAAGATTTTCCTCTATCTTTGAAGGAAGTGTCTAAATGATTCACCAGTCTTTTGTTTAGTATTACATATATCCATCATAGTCACATCATTTTGGATGTTGTAGGAGTAATGTTGAATAAATTGTTGAATCAACTCCTCAAAAGTTTTGACCTTGGGTGTAAGTTTCGAGAACCACTCCATGGCATTGCCTCCTAGACTTCTAGGAAATAGTTGCATGAGGTAATTAGGTTCATGCATGTATTCTATGCTAAGAGCACAAAACTTTTGAACATGGTCATGTGGATCGGTCTCTCCCGTATACTTATCATATTTTGGCCGTGCCATGTTGGGAGGGAATGGAACCATAGTGATACTCTTGTCGAAAGGAAATGGACAAATAGTATCCAAAGAGTATTTTGTTTTGGGTTTATCTTTCCCCTATTTGAGAGTTGCGAGCTCTATTTGCATCAAAGTGAGTTTCTTGGTGAGGATGGATATACGAGTTGGTACCTTCTTTTCTTTGAGTTTTTTCACATCATAATCCGGGGGTAATTTTACGCTGGTGGATGCCATGTGAAGAAAGTATTTCTCTTTATCCTCGTCAATTATCCTTTCCAGTAGCTTAAGGAACCTCCTGCTTTGTTTAAGTTTATCGTAATTGTCTTCAGGAATTCCCCCCTCACTGTCCTATCCAAATGGAGGATGTTCAAATGTGGTTTCTTCATTTTCATCAAGATCTTCATGCTTTTGGTTTTTTCTATTGTTATATTCTTCAAAAGCTGCACTCCATTTGCGAGTGTTTCTATCCATTTGTGGAGAGTCTAGATCGAGTAGGGAACTGCGAGATGTTTTGCCTTGAAAGTGTGGCAATTTAGGAGGCACTTTCGATCTTTTAGAGGCGTACTTGTTGTGTCTTGTGTTAGCCATGAAATTGTTTCTCAACTTTCGTCAATGTTTCCCAATAGTGTCAGGTAGTATCCCTAAATTGTTCAAGTGAGTGTGTTTAGGTGGAGGTATCGTTTGAGTTTTGGTGGAAGTAAATGAATCTAGAATTAGAGGGTTAGAATGCCCTGATAGTGAGCTAGGAATCAAGTTGTTGCAAGAAGAAGATAGACCACACGTATTGAGACAAATTGCGAGAGACTGACAGGACATGCAAAGTAGACATTTAAAAAAGCATTTTGATATAACAATAGGGAGACCAAAAAAGAAAATAGGGACACACTAAAGAGCCAAAAGGGTATCCAAATCAACTGAGACTTTTTGAGAAACTATCTTGCAAGTGCCCACTGTCCTAGATGTGAGCTCCTAGATGCAAGCCTAGAAATACAGGATGTGAGCTACTAACGACCCTAGATGCAAGCTTAAATACTAGATGCGACAATTTGCTGACTAGATGCGAGCTAGAATACTAGATGTGAGCCTAAATACTGCATACGATTCAAGAAAACTAGGATGTAATTTTCTGATGTCTTTATTAGATTTGATCAGTTTTAAAAAGTTTGTTTTGGAAGTGCGTGAAGTTCATCTGATTGAAATTCGTCTGATTAATCAGTTTTGAAAATTTCATTTTGGAAGTGCGTGTAGTTCATCATGAATGAAAACACATGTGTTGACACATAATTGAAATTTGTTGTTTGTTTGAAGATGTTATCTTTTTAATGACTTTTTAGGTATGTCAAACAGATTTGCATTGTTAGGAAGGTGAAATAGACACACATCTTATTCCTATTTTCTAGGTGGGGGATAAAAATCCTTGCTTGTTGACTTAGCCACACACTCAAATGCTAATCAAAATATGACCATCACCAAGCACGCAATGGCTCCAGTCATGATGCTGTATTAGCTAACTCCAAATGCAAATGAGGGCATGATATGACGAGTGTCTCAGGGCAATTAATTTTTTCCTTGCACAAATATTATCACCCTTTCGGGGGTGAATCAGGAATTCTTTCAGTTGAAATGTTGTCTATTATTGGGCAATCTATTTGAAACCGTCCCCCATAGAATTGCACAAGGCAAAATTGAGGAGTATAGCCCTATGAGTACTTAAGTATATGCAGTCTTGCAAGGAATATTCAAGTGGCTCTGCTCTACACATACCCAAGCATGTTCAAGGAATGATGTCAAAATTCCATGAACAAAACTGGCTCTGTCTTCCAAGGCTTTGGCCTACAAGGAAGCAATTATTTATAGTGAGTTCGAAGCGTTGGCGTAAAACCTGTCCTCACTGGGGTCATTCCCGAAAGATTTTTTCCTCAACCGATAGGACCTCTACTATTAAATAAGCTTACAAAGGATTGGTGAGCGTAGGACGTCTAGATTTTTGATTTCTCCAAAGAAGAAGAACATACTCTCCTAATCCATGTCATTTTCTCCCAAAATGGATTCAAGAAAACAATTCATTCCCTCAAGAAATGTTGTGCTTGATTTAAGATGTTCCTATTTAATGGAAAATAGAATGCTTGAAAGTAAAGTTTGCTTTTTCAATTATCTGCAATCTTAAGTGAGTAGCTTATTCAATTTCTGATTCCCAAACTTTAGACAATGTGATTGTTCATTTAGCCCGCAAATTTAGTGCTTTGAGTTGTTCATTTACTGATCCCAAAACAAATTTATTTATGTTTTCTTGGTTCAATTATCTCCAAATTCCTTTCAACCCATAAACTGAGGTGTGAGTTTCTGATTTTCCTTAAAAGGAAAAGAGCATAGTCCTCTAGTCAGTTTAGTGGAAGATTAGAAAATGTTATTAGTGTAAAAAAGCATGCAAAATAGAGGTCAAGATGGGGGTTAGGCAACCTGAAAAACCACATTAGTATCCTTTGTTCAAATCCCAAGAGAAACCTTTGATAGAAACCCCGCAAACACTAGTTAAGCTATTTTTAAAAGACAAAACTGAAAATGAGCAAACTGTTAGAAGTTAGGCAAATGAAGTATGAAGATTTTTTAACCAGATGCGAGCCCAAAATAATAGGATGTGATGCCGTATACCGTATGCGAGCCTTTGTCACCAGATGTGGCTGAATGTTCCTCAGATGCGATCCTAAACCAAAAATAATCCGGGAAATCCCGAATGTGAGCCTCATTTTCTGTGGTGCGAGGGCATATCTCAGATGCGAGCCAGAATGACCAGATGCGATTCGAGACCTGAAAACTAGGAGGAAATATTAGTGAAAAATGAGGCAAATCTCAAATCGAGCCCCAAGGTGCATGTCAGAAATGTGTGTGTGATTTTTGTACCTGTTAAGAGAGACACAACACTTTAATAGGTCATTATATTAGTGTAAAACATGGTTAGATGAGCATATAAAGCAACTAAAATAGACCTATTGCTTTCTAACTAAGAAGAGTGTGATAAGCAACACAATAGCCCTCAATTTATGCTACTATCAGTGACATATACAACTTAGCATGAAATATTTGAGTTAAAACAAACTAAATCATAAGAAAACATGTATATTTAGCTCTAAAAGTGAAGATAATAACAATACATGATAATGAAACTATGAATGTATCTAAATCCTAGCAACATGATAATGCATTTTTCTCTAAAATTATGGGCTTATTTGTGCTCAAAAACACCTTCTATTTATAGAAGAGTGAGGAGAGAGAGGGGGGACAAGGTGCATTAATGGAGTTGAAAAACTCATTAATGGTGTGTAAGAGAAATAAATGCCAAAGGCATTCAATAGGCATTGTGGAGACATGGGCTTAAGGAATCTACATTAATGAGGCATTAATGAGAACCTTAAAGAAGCATGGGAAGGGTGTAAGAGGGTGGCTTGAGAAAGTGGACTTGAGGAAAGGAATCTTGAGATTCATTAAATTTCTCAAGTGAGTGGAGTCCTTAATCATTTCTTAATGGACTGTGACAACATTAGGAGTTGGGTTATGATAGAATTTGTTAGTAGTAACTGAGGGGGGGGGGTGAATCAGTGGCCTCAAAGATTTATCCTTTTAAACTTCAATCCACCAATTAATACACCTCAGATTATTAAGTCCCTACAAGATGTATGCCTTTGAAATACGTGAAATAAATAACTGTCTATCGGTTTACCTTGTCTGTCCTTATTCTCCTTGATAACAGATAAGCAGTAAAACTTATTTACTGATACTCAATAAATATACAAATTATACCAGTCAATGCATAAATGCATATGTGAAATGTAAAACAATAAAGTAATAAACCATACACACATAACACAAGGATTTTAACATGGAAACCTTGTTAAGAGAAAAACTACTGGGACCAGTACCAAAAATTTCACTCTTCTGAAGTGAGCCCTATTAGGAGCCAACCTTGTTAAAGGTTACATACACACTATTAAGTACGACCTTGTTAGAGGATTTTTATACATAGGTTGTCACTTAGTGTCTGGCATCTACGCTACCATCCTTGAATCAACCTCTAGACTGTCAATAGGCTTTATGCTAATCTTACTACCATCCTTGAATCAACCTCCTTCTTAGACTGTCAATAGGATTTAGGTAAGATCGATGCTACTATCATGAGTCAACCTTCTGGTAATCTGTTAGGATATATCTCAATTACAAAAGAATGTTAAGTCCTGCTCTATTAATAGACTTAATGCTTCAATGGTTAAACTAAAACACAATGACTCGTTTCTAATGCAACTTTGAATTGTAGATATTCAGATCTATTTACGTACAATAACTTTCTAATCAATGTATCAATTTTATCCATTGTTCTTCATTCTTTCTGCTCTGTGATGCTATGCTTCACTATGTGTTGGTGTCTGCAAAATTCTTTATCTCTCCCTTAGCTTGATTGATCGGGACTGTATGAAGTTTATCCTTCTTCAATTTCTCTTCAGCATCTTCTTTCAATTCAATCCCCCATGTATCTGAGTGCCTACATAAATGATTTATGCTTGTCTCTTATATAGACATGATATTCCTTAATTCTTGGTTCTTGATTCTTGATTCTTGGCATGAAAAACAATCCAGCCAAATTGATTTACGACTTTAACTCCTGATTTATCTCGCAGTTATCTTCTTGCCAGCTGTACAAATCATCTTTAAATCACTTACTTAACTGTGGTCAAATAAAACAAATAAAACAACCAGTTAAGTCTATCCTTAAGCTTTGCCAGCTAGATATTTTGTCATTTTCTGATCTCTCTGTTCTGTCAGTCAATTCTACAGTTCATCGTCGGTGACAACTACCAGTTCTGTCGATTCAACTTCAGTTAGCTTTGGGATCTCCGTCCATCAGGCATCATTGGATCTTGCTTGTCGGGCAATACTATTTTTAGCTCGTCGGACATCCTGTGATTTTGCTTCGTCGAGAAACACTATCTTCTGCTCGTCAGGCATCACTATGACTTTATCTCTATCTTTACCGATGGTGTGCACTCTACCAGTGTAGTCTGTCACTAGGTGAATACTTGACTTTTATGCATTGCTGAAAGCATAACCTTTGTTCCATTGATTTTCTAAAGTCTTTGGCATTATGTATATGACCATATAGATGATATCCAGTTGACATCAATGACAATACAAACCATTAACTGATTTAATGTCTTGCATCATCTTCAACTTAACATTGTCAAACATTCAGTCAGTTACATGTCATCAATCTCTCCCTTTGGCATTGATAGCAACATACTATATTATCACAC
>MU226012.1:508834-525601 GCA_018584345.1 Thuja plicata | reverse complement strand
AAGCATAACCTCTGTTCCATTGATTTTCTAAAGTCTTTGGCATTATGTATATGACCATACAGATGATATCAAGTTGACATCAATGACAATACAAACCATTAACTGATTTAATATCTTGCATCATCTTCAACTTAACATTGTCAAACATTCAGTCAGTTACATGTCATCAAGAATTAGGATTACAATTAGATTAGCATGGGGTGAATGGGTTGGGATAGGTTTGAACCCAGAGTCAAAGTGGTTGAAGTGGGTTAGGTTAGAGGTTTAGAGCAATATTAATGAAATGAATTAAACTTATTTAATTCATTCAAAAATAGGAATATTAATTATTTAAGCATTTTATTGCTTTTTAATAATCAAGAGGACTATAGCCAATTTAATTAAATTAATTAGGCTAGGGGAATGGGTTCATTTGCAAGTGATGAGATACACTGGGTTTCATTTAATTCCTTTATGATTAAATACTATAGCCATGTTTTGAATTTGATTTGTTTTAATTGGTTTAAATTGATTTGAATTGTATGGTTGTAGTAGTTAATATAATTTAGTGATAAAAATCACCTAGGACATTAAATCCGATTTAAAATGAATTATGCCAATGTAACATTGTCGTGACATAATTGGGGGTATGATCACACTTAGGGAAAATAGGGTCTATAGTCAGAACAGACCAAATCCAGGTGGTTACAGCTGTAAGATGAAAAAATATAGTGTTTTTGTCTCCTGACTTTAGCTAGAGAGATTTGGATCTCTGCCTCCAGGAGGTCTCCTCCTTGGCTATTATATTATGGTAATCTGCAAGAACTTGATTCTCCTGAGCTTTCATATTTTTAGTCAGACCATTTCTTTGAATTTCCTCCTGAGTTTCTTTCAGATCAATTTGTATCTTATTTTTAAACTGAAAAATATCCCCGTAAACATTCTTGTTCCAATGTTTCACTTTAAATTTAACATCAGCCATTTTATCGACCACTTTAAACATTTCTATGCCATCCAATTTTATGTTCTACCATTCCCTTAATTTATTCTCCAAGTCAGGATGGTCAAGCCACATCTTCTCAAATCTAAAAGGCACATTTCTTTTTCTTGAAAAGAGACAAGCAGAGAAGGAGATGAGGAAATGATCTGAACCAATTATGGAGAGAGAAGATAGAGAGCATGATAATTTAGTATACCAATCCAAGGTGATGAGCACCCTATCAATCTTGACTTGGATAAGATCAGCACCAACTCTACGATTAGACAAAGTATAGTTTATTCCTTCCAGCTCAACATCTAACAAGCCTTCATTAGTAATAAAATCCATCAAGTCAAACCTGCTTTCGACTTGGATGATATTCCCTCCTGATTTATCTTCCTGCTTCAGAGGGGTATTGAAATCCCCCACGATCATATATTTTTTCTCATTGTAGGTTTCCCTAAAATCATGCAACTTCTTCCATAGCTTTAATCTTCCCGACTTCGCGTTTGGACCATAAAAATTAATAAGAATCCAAGAATATTATCCATAAGACTACATACTTTCACTGCTAGAAATTTTTTTATCTTCTTTCAAAAGCTGGAAGTTGTAACAAGTTTGATTCTAGAAGATAGCCAGCCCCCCAGATGCCCCTTTAGAACTACTTCCATAACTGCCCCATTTTTAATCAGGTTCAATTTCTCTATCTTTTCTTTTAACATCTTAGTTTCTTGAATCATCAGAATATCTGGTTTAGAGTCTCTCACTAGAGTCCTAACTACATATTTATTATGAGGACCACTGAGTCCTTGAATGTTCCATGAAATGATCTTCATTTAAGGGTTGGAGAGAAAACCTAATGGATGGTGAGTTGTTTACCATCTGCTATACTATGTTTTTCTTCCTCCTCTCTCTAAACTTTATCAGATTTCCTTCCTCTTTCTTGTCTTGGAGTACTAATGTCTACTTTCTGCTGTCTTCTTGTCTGAAATCCTCCCTGCTTCTGAGCCCCATTATTTTTAGCCGACTTCAAGATGGGTATCCCAATCATAGCACTCTCAAGTTTCTTCCCTGAGTTTTTATTCTGATCAGTAGCGAGAGAGTCTCCTTTGGGAGATCTAAAACCTTTCTTTCCTGATCCTTTCTTTGAGTCTCCCACCTTTGTCCAAGTATTATCCTTCCCCTCTAAGTCTATTACTTTCTTGTTGTCCATATTTTCCAAAGGTTTTATCTCTGATGGGATTGAAGGATAATCCTTATTATTTCCTCTTTTTGGAGAGTTATAATCCTGATCTTTTATACTAGCTTGCTGGCTATCCTCTGTACTCTAAATTTTAAAGACATTTTCTAGCCCTGTCAGTGATTCTTCCACCCTCAAATCCATTATTGTTTCTTCTCCTTTGGGAGAACCCACACTATCTTCCACCCTTGAATCCTTTAGTGATTCAACTCCTTTGAGAAGTTCCATACTTTCTTCTAGACAAGTCAACTCTTTTATCCTTTCTTCTGATTCTTTTTTTTTCTATTTCTTGTTCTTTTCTAGTTAGGATTTCCCCTATTTTCCCCTGTTGATGGATCTCTACTTTCTCTTTAGAGTTACCTTTTGTTTTTTGGTCCCTATTTTCTTCAGAGATCTTTGAAGGGACAGTTGCTTCCTCTATTTTTTTCTTCCACTCCAATCTTTGGCCCTTATTTTGTTCCCGCCCCTTGATTTTTTCCTTTTGAGGTTTTTGAGGGCATTTTTTCACCCAGTGACCATATTTCTTGCATGTGAAGCAAGAAAATGACAAATATTGATATTTGACCTCTTGCTTCCATGACCCCAACTTTGAATTCAATGTGATAACTTGTGGAAGATCTATATTTTTCTATATATTCACACAAATCCTAGCATAAACTCGTCTAGTCCTTGCAGCTGTCATTGGGTCTATAGAGAGAAGCTCCCCAAAGGCTCCAACAATTGCTACCAGAATATCCTTGTGCCAATATTCCAACGACATCCTAGGAAGATGAACCCATACTGGAGCAGCTGTGAAAAGATTATCATTATAGTCAAGGCTAGTTGTCCATTTCTGCAGAGATAAAGAGGATTTACCCATCATCCAAGGAAAACCACATAGAACTTTAGATAAATCTTCCCCATTAGAGAAATTAAATGAGAAAAATCCTTTTGGCATAGCAACAATGTCGACCTAGCCTTTTATCCTCCATTTGTTGTCTGCAAAGGATCTTACTATGTCAATATTCGGTCGTGGACCCATAAAATTTCCAACCAAGGTTGAAGCCATGATTGACACAGTGTGATCAATAATCGGGTCCAGAATGATGATACCAAAATATCCCTTAAGAGGGTAAGATAAAATATTCACCTTTTGGAATGATGATTTTCCAGAGGGTTTTATCCCAAAAAGACCTGACCATTTTCCCTTACCTAGATTCGAGGAAAATCCATGTGACTTACCTTCTAGCGGTTTTGTTGAATCATTATTGACCATAAGGTTTTTAAAATTTTCCACCTCTGGCCCCATGATAGGGCTTTCATCCTTGCTAACAGAACCAAGGTTGACCCACCATCTTTTTCCTCATTATCTGACGATGATCTAACAATGGATCCCACTTCCCCTGTCGTTGATCCCACTGCATAACCTTCATCTCCTAGCTTCCCTCCCGTGCTCAAATTCAAAAAACCTCCTCCTACTCTTTCCCCTCTCCAATTTATTGGAAAAGGGAATGTTTTTCTAAAAGTAAAAAATCTAAGTTTCTCAATGTTACTTTGCCTTCTTTTGACTCTCTTAGTAGAGATGTGTGTATTGCTCAAGATGAACTTCATGATTTCTCCAAAGTTCAATATTCTCAATGTAGTGCTAATAAAATGGTTGTTGTGAAGGAAAAACCTCCTTATATTCATCCTAATGCTCATGATGATAATAATTATAATGATGATAATGATGATGATTATACTAGCTCTCTTGATTCTTCATATAATGATGAATCCATTACAAATTTTATTTATGAACCTGATGATTGTATTACTGATTACATGACTTATTCAAACCCTAATTTTTCCTTAAAAGGTTTTACTAATTCAGCTCTAGGAAGAGATCCCAATGATGGGAGATCTGCTAGTGGTTATTGCCTTTTTACAGGTTCAGGTGCTATTTCTTGGATAAGTAAATAGGAACAATCTTGATCTCTATATTCTACTGAATATGAATATAAAGAATCTACACATGCATCTCAAGAAGGTCTCGAAAATCAAAGATTACTTGAAGATTTGCGTCCTCCTAAACAAGCACCTACACTTGTGTATTGTAATAAGAAAAGTGTTATTTCCTTAGCAAAGAATCCTATGTACCATTCAAGATCTAAGAACATATCACTCCACAATCACTTCATACAAGAAAAAGTTGAAGATAAGCAAGAGTCCCTCATCTATTGCGAGGGAAATGATCCAACTATCGATATCTTAACAAAGACTCTTTCTAAAGATATATCTAAAAATTATTGTAAACATTTGGGTTTGATACCCACTGATCTAATCTCCCCAAGTAAAGATTAAAAGGGGTGTTATAAATTAATCTTTCCTTGGTTGTATGTATATCTTATTAAGGATAAACCAAGGTATCTTTATTTAATTTTTCCTCTAGTCCAAGTGGGAGGACAACTCATTTTATGTAATTTCTTATTTAGTTTATTCCTCTTTAAGAGGACATTGACACTTGTAACACACACTTATAAGGGTGGAATTCATAGACTTAGGAGATAAATTCTAACTTCACTCTCTCATCTCTATTTAAGAGACTCTCCTCTCTTATTTCTCAACAATGCAACAATGAATAATGATCTATGATGAAGATATTGTAAAGACCTCTTTCTCTCTCTCTCTCTCTCTCTCTCTCTCTCTCTCATTTATTATGTTTTTACCTCATTCATATTATATACACAAGGGGTTTTTCTTAGTTTTTCCCCTTTCAAAATACTTGTCTCATTGTGTTGATCTTGGAGCATCTTGATGGTTTTGGTGATAGATCTTAAAGCTATCTCTCATTCATTGTGTTTACGGTAAAATACTTCCTTTTCTTAACTCACTTGGATTCTTTCCATTATTTATTTTCATTTTTGTATGTTTCTTACAATATCTGTTAATTGTAATTCATCTTGCAATTATGTGATCTTGAAATCATTGTAATCATTTTTTCTTTTGAGGAATATATAGCAATTATTTTCTTTCTTCCCTTTCTTATGGAAGGTGTTTTCATTTGTTTTATGATCCTAAGTTCTTGTGTTGAAAACTTCAACATGGTATCAGAAAGTGGATTCAACAAACCCCTTCTCAATGTTTGAGGGTTTCTTTTCTCAATTGCATTGTAGGGTCTCCAAGTTTACTTTTTTGCAATCTGGGGGCAACTAAAAATATGGGCACATTGGTGCAAAATAAACCTCACTATTGAGTTCATAACACCCCAAAACCCTTAAATACATATCAAATTTGGACAAATTCAAATTTGTGCCATAATTTTGATGTTGCAAGAAAAATGAGGTGTACGGTGGTGATGCAGGCATCTAGCCAACATACATTAGAACATACAAAATCAGTGCAAAACAAAAACAAAAGTATGTCTCGATAAAATTTTCAAAAGTTTCTCATTAAATTTTCATGCTAAAAAAGAAGGGTTTAAGGTTTTAAAAACCTTTTAAAAAGTCAACATAAAGGTGCATACATGTAGAAGATCTGCAAACATCGCTAGTCCAACCAACTATTTTTGGCTATCCCACCAAATTAGGCACTCAACTAAGTTTAGGAGTGTTTCACTAATTTTAGCTCAAAATTCTTTTTAACCTAGATGGGGTTTTTTTTATATCTTTCTCATACAGTATCGAAATTGTGCAAACATGATATCATTGGAAAGATGATTCAGAACCCAATCTGGTAATGTAGGTTATTTTTCTTGATTTTTTTAATTTTTTTTGTATTTATTGGTAGTCAAAGTCAGACCTTGTTTTTGCACTTCTAGGGGCATAAATTTTGCATACAAACTTCAATTTTTTGCAAATGAAAAGGAATCAAAAATGTGTTTGAATGCTCTTTCTAGATCTATAGTTTATTTCATTAGAAAACTTACTAGGTACACAGAATTTATTGAAGTATTTCTGCCTTTTCATGCTTTCTAGCTTTCAAATTTGCACTCGGGTTTGGTTTTTTGTGTTGTGGGAGGTGTTTTGTTTCTTTTTTTTTTTTTCTATATATACACATTAGAAATTAGAACATCATGATGGACACCTCCTCAAGTGATTGTCTTACTCCACACAATTATCATACCTGGAAGGCACATATGACTAGACTTCTCATGTCTAAAGGATTATGGTCCTGTTTGGATGAAAATCAACCTCTATTGACATCTCCATTTGAGGTTATACAACACAAATTTGAATGGATGAGGTCATGGATTTGATATCTTTACATGATACAAAGAGTCTTCTTTTCCACCTAGAGGGTTGCGCAACTCCTCTGGCTATGCAGACTAAGTTTCATGATTTTTTTGGCACTATTAATTAGTTTAGGGCACTTCATATTGAGGCAAAGTAATTCATTTTGGCACCTGATTATTTTCCATCTATTGAGGATTTAGTGATGAAATTCAAATCACTGAGATCATTGTTACAAGGTTATGGTAAGAACAAAAAAGACACCGATTGTATATACCTAATTCTCTCTAAGCTTTGAGGTTCATTTGAGGCATTATCTTCTACATGATACTCCACCATGGATGCTTTGGGTCCATGATTTACCATGCCTACCTTTGAGCTATTTTGTGATCAGATGACACCTAAGCAGGACAAGGCCACATAGTTGGATGCTCTTCCAAGATCAAAGAACTAAACAATGGCAGTTCAGACATCTCAAGGGAAGTAGAAGCATAACTGAGGTCAAAGGCATATTCAATCGGAAGTCAAAGTTCCTCCAAGACACCACAAAAGTATACTTCAAAACCATAATCCAAACCTAAATAGGGTAAATATTCTAAGTCTGGTGAGTGTTCCTCCAAGACTAAGAATAAATTAGGTGATCCTTGCAGTTTCTTTGGCAAGGAAGGTAATCCAGTCTCTAGGTGTTGGAAGCGATTAGAGACTTTAGAGGAGGCCATGCAAAAACATCACATCACATCACCTCAGTCAACTTCCACAACCATAGGAAGATATCATTCTCTTTGTTCTTGAGCATTGCCTTCAGGATCCACTCAGATTATAGATTCTAGTACTTCTTACCATATGACACACACTCAGGACTTTTTCACTACACTTGCCCATTGTGGCACTTCTCCAATTATAGTTGATGAATCTACATTTTTTTCAATTATGGGTTCAATTAGTGTTTCATTGGATGGTGGTTGTCTTCAATATGTACTCATTTTTCCTAATATTTTGACAAACCTCTTTTTTGTCTACCAGATATGTCACTCCAACACTAGTAAGACAATCAAGTTCTCACCATATGATGTGGTTATTCAGGACCTTCATGTTCCTGATCTAGTTGTGGCTACTAGGAGTGTTGATCCTGCATCTCCCTTGTACATATTTGATGGATTTGAGTTGATATATGGTACAGGTTCATATCTTATAGAACATACAAACATAGTGAGTAGACCTTGGCATGAGCATTTTGGCCATGTCAATTATAGATATCTACAATAAGTGAAGAATCATGCACTTTTGATTGGGATCCCTCAGATTTCCTGTACTAATTGTGTTTGTCGACCATGTGTTCTTGGAAAACATCACTGGGATTTTTTTCCTATGGGTATAGCCACACATGCTAAGGAACCCTTAGAGTTGGTAAATAGTGACCTCATGTCCTTTCCAAATTCTTCTTTTTTAGGGGGTAAACATGTGCTCATATTTATTGATGACTTCTCTAGGTGCACATGGGCGTACTTTATAAAGTACAAGTTTGATCTCTTTAATTCATTCAGGATCTTTAAGATATTTGTGGAGAAGAAGTCAAGTTTTTCTATCAGGAGGATACACACAAATAATGGGGGGAGTATATAAATAAGGTTTTTAGAGATTTTTGTGCTAAGAATGGTTTGGAGCATCAATTTATAGTACCTTACAACCCTCAGTAGAATGGTGTTGTTGAGAGAAAGAACAATACATTATGAGAGATAGTCAATTTTTTGATATAGTCACAAGATATGTTATTCAACATTCTGGGCTGAGGTAGTCAATTGCACCAATTATATTAAAAAAAGTATGCCTCATAAGGCATTACAACATATGAATCCTAAGGAGGCTTGGACCCATGTCAAGCCTGATTTTTCTACATTTTGAGTATTTGGCAGTGAGGCTTGGGAATTTATTCTTGATGCTCAGTGGAAATCCCTAGAGAGGAAGAGATGACTACTCATATTTGTTGGCTAATGTGAGGATGTTAAGGCATACAGTTTGTTTGATCATGATTCAAGAGAGGTATTTTTTTGGTGGGATGTCTAGTTTGATGATTTCTTTCCTCAGATGGAATCTCCATCACCAGATTCTCCCTCACTACCTACTCCTCCCTCTTCATCTTTTGAGGATTATTTATCTCTTAAGGATGATGCAGATGTTGATCCATCATGACTGCCACCGCTAGATATACAACATTTTTCCAAGTGGGTCTACTTTACTATAGAGGCAACTAGATCTACGACAGGTGACCCTTCATATTCTTGTCATACACGTGCACAGACATTAGGTGCTATTTTATTGATTCATGCCATTTCAGATGATCCTCATAGGTTTTCAGAGGCGACAGGTCACCTTGAGTGGGAAATGGCTATGGAGGAGTATTCTTCTTTGATGAAGAATAATTCTTGCAATCTTTGTCATCTTCCTAAGGGAAGAAAGTTGCTTCAATGCAAGTGGGTGTACCATGCCAAGTTTTCTACAGATGGGTCAATAAATAAGTATAAAAAACATCTTTTTGTGAAGGGTTTTTATAAGGCTAAGGGTATTGATTACTCTAAGACCCTTTCTCATGTTGCCAAGATGATTTCCATTCTCTTTTTAATATGTCTGGAAGTGTTACAGGGATGGACAATGTTTTAGATGGATATGAAGAGTGTGTTCTTGTATGGAGACCTACATTAGGAGATCTATATGGAGTAGTCTCAGTGATTTTTGTAGGACACTTCTTTGGTTTACATACTTCAGTGTTCATTGTATGGTCTCAAATAAGCCCATTGAGCTAGGTATGAGAAGATAGGTTCATTTTCTCTCTCCTCTCACTTTGCATATTTTCATTCTAATCCCACATTGTACCTTCATTGTTACGAGGGTGATATTTTGTTCCTTGTGCTATATGTTGATGATATCATACCTACAGGTAGTTCATCCTCCATGATTTAGAGTGTTCATAGAGCATTGATGTAGTAGTTTGAGATGACTGATCTCGGTCTTTTACACTATTTTATTGGTCTACAGGTTATTCAATCTTTGGATGGGATTTTCATTTATTAGCAGAAGTATGCTCTAGACATTCTCCAGAGATTTGGCATACTTTATTTCAAGCCTACCCCCACACCTTTTTAGTTGGGTTTCATTATGTCTTCGACATACACTATTGCTTCACTAGAGTCTATATTATAGAGGAAGTTGGTTGGTAGTTTTTTGTACCTAACACATTCACATCATGATCTTTCCTTTGTGGTTGGCCTTGTCTCTAGGCTCTCCCATGATCCACATGAGATTAATAAGAAAGATAAAAAACATCTCTTGAGGTACATTTGGGCCACCACATAGTATGGCATTCACTACACATCAATAACTCCTCACATTATTGGCTTCATTGACTTAGATTGGGCTTGTGATGTCAATGATCAGAAGTCCGTTTCTGGATTTGTTTTTTGCCTTTGTTCTAGTCCTATCACATGATATTTAAAGAAGTAATGTTCTATTACATTTCATCTGCAGAGGCTGAGTATCAAGCAAGGGTGTTAGCTAATTAGGATATTTTATGGCTTTGAGAGTTGATGACAGAGTTTGGGTTTCTTCCTAATATTCCCATAGTTCTTTGGTGTGAGAATAAGAGTGATATACACATTTACCACAATCTAATTGAGCATCAATGAATGGAGCACATTGAGATCCACATGCACTTCATTAAGGAGTTAAATTAGGATGGTTCACTTATCTTGGAATGCAATCCTACAAAGGAGCAAGTTTTCAATATCTTCACGAAACCTTTGACATTGTCACGCTATCTTCAGTTGCGATCTATGCTCAGGGTGAAGGAATATTTCATTAGAGGGTCTTTGTGAGGCCTTCATGTTTTTTTTAGTATGCCTTCATCTCTTTTAAGAGAGGAGTTTTTCCCCACATATTTCTCTCTTTTTTCTCCGATTTACAAAGATTTATTGTACTTGGATACCTCATTATGCCTAGTTTTTGGGACCCATCTTTTCTTTCATGCATCTAGTCCTTAATTTTTTAGCTTCTCCGTAAGTTCATCTTAAGGGGGTGTTGGAGTAATAAGTTCAATTACTTAACTAATTAAATCATATATCGATTTATTAATTAAGTCACCTTTTATATTAGTTTCACTTAAGCTAAACTTAGACCCTATTTTTAGTAAGGCACTAATTTGCATATCTAGCTCTAGTTTTCTATTTTTAGATTGAGTTATATTTTTTATTTTTAGAACTATTTTTTTCATTGTAATTCATCCTGTAATTATGTGATCTTTCAACCATTGTAGCCTTTTTTCTTTTGAGGAATATAGAAATTATTTTTCGTGCTACCCTTGATTGTGGAAGGTGTTTTCATTTGTTGTTTGATCCTAGGTGCTTGTGTTGAAAACTTCAACATTGACCATGTTAGGAGGGTGTTCTCCTTAAAGATGTCTAAAAATTTGTGCAACATGGATAGCCTTAGCATAAACCACAACATAGTTTGTGACATTCTTTTTTGGAGACCAAAATTTGGTTTTGTCAAAAGATTGGTTATATTGGTTGATCTCATTGGTGTCTTTATTGCCTTTGTTTTGGTTCTTGAGAGTGACACCTCTTTAATCTTTTAGGACTTGTATCCAAACATAAGTAAATGTGTCTATACATTAGGAGTATAAATAACACATTATGTCAATTTGACAATTCTCAATGAACAGTTGGATCTTATCCTTCTCAAGAATAGGAAAGGGTGTCTTTCTATCCATGTTCCTCCATCGATGTAGGAAGGATGCAAAGGGTTCCCTATTTTTCTATTTAGTATTAAAAGATCTAGGATTGTGACTTCTATGATGATGTTATGGGAATAGTTTGATATGAAGTTTTCTACGAATTCACCCCATGATTTTATTCATGACGGAAGATGTGAGAAACAATGCATGGATAGACCACTAAGACTTCATGTTAAGAGGTTCATTAAGTAAGTGTCATTGTAAGCAACCTTGATACAAGCCATAAAAAAATTTGTAATATGGTCCCTTTGGTCACCTTTCTCCTTATATCTATCAAATTGGGAAGTTTCAAAATTTGGAGGAAAGGGTGGCATGTATAATGTATTTTCAAAAGGATAGGGACATAAGCCCTCCATATTTTACTTCTCCTTTGAGTCACTAGTCTGCATGATGGTCAGTTATTTTTGGAGGGTTTTCACCAGTTGTGCTAATATCCCAGTAGGCGTTGGAGGCATATTTGTGTTGGAACCAAGATTACGGTCTACAAATACAATCTAATATTGACACATAGGTGTTTAATTATATGCATACTATATGTGTTGAGATCCTAGATACATGTTTGAGATGTTTGTATATGTAGGGAAATAGGTGAAAATGCTTCGCGGTGTGAAATATGGAAATGTCATATTAGTTTGAGAAAAAATGATTTGTATGATGAAATTGAGGTGATGCCCCAATATTTTGTCAACTTGTGTTTTGATTAAAGGAGGGCCCTTGAAATGTGGTGTTCACATCGGTAGGGGGTTGATTGGAAGGAACCCATTGAAAGTTGACATTTAGACCACTAGGGGATTGATTGGAAGGTATTCCTTGAAAATAGATGTTTGGACTGATAGGGAGTTGATTTTAGGGTCTTCCTTGAGTTTTTGTATTGGTCATAGCACTCGCACTAGAGGCTGGTGGTATTATTGTGCTAGGTGTCATAGTAGTCATTGGTATAGTTTTCCATGTGGTACTTGTAGTTTTTTGTGATGTACTAGAGGGCATAATAGAATTATGATTTTGAAATATTGTCATAGTATCTATGATAGAAGATGGTACTGTATTGTATAGTGGGTTTGTGTATCGAATCCCAGATGGTATTTCTAAAGTTGTAACTTGAGTGACAGTATGGGTTGTGCTAATAGATGGTAGAATTTTACAGAAACTTTGGATGAATATGGTTGGGTAACCCTAGTAGAGATCATTGGGTTACCATCCACAATAGTAGAGGTGCAAAAACCTAGTGGTAGTTTAGCTCCATTTTGTGCAAGAAGATGGAAGTATCTATTAGGGTCTGGTGATAATAAGGCATTCATGATAGCAAGGACCCTAGGATCTTGTGATGCATGTTCTATCTCCTCATGGGTGGAGTATGCTTGAATTTTTCTAAGGAAAATTCATCATTATGAGACGGTAAGGTAGCCCCACTCCTAGGTGGCCTTTGTGAACCCATTGGTGCATTGAAATTGAAACTCATACTACTAGCACAAGATTGAATGCAGGGTCCTGATTTGAACCCATTTGTCCCTTTTTCTTTGATTGAGTAAATGACATCTACAAATGTAAGGAAAATACTGATAATGCAAGATGAGACTAGAATGACTGGACTATAGTAACAACTTAGGAAGGAAACATTTTTTTTTGGATTTTTTGACTTTTGGGAATAATAATGCAAGATTACATATGACAACTAAGGTTGGACAAATAAATATTTAAGGAAAACTTGAAATTTTTAAGATTATAATGTCTTAGGAGAAACCCTAAATGATGGGGAGAAACATCTTGACCTCCAAGTAGTAATGACAAGACAATGCCAATATTTTGATAATAGGACTATTTTGATAGGAGAGGTCAAAAATAATCTACCAACCACTCATAGAAAGATCCAAAAGAAGATATATTCCCTAATGCTAAAAAGATACCCAAGTTTAGGACATGCAAGACCGAACTAAAAAATATGAGGCATGCAAGGTAAACCCTGTAATGAGGACATATAAAGTAAACCCTATTAAAATAAGGACATGCAAGGTAAACCCTAAAATGATGACATGAAAAGATGAACAAGACCTAGTAATGCAACAAGGTAAGGAACCATTACATACAAACCCTAAACAACCTCAGATACCAAATACAAAAAATGTGTTGTTGAATAGTATGTAAGTCTTTGAATTGACCCTAGTTTTGGTCTAAATTGTTTGAACTAAAAACCCTAATTTTACCAATCAATTACGAATAACTATTTGTAAGCGTTTCATTTGTTCTAAGACTATTAGTGTTCTAGACTTGGAATTTTTTTTTTGAGACATAATTTTTAATCTGGTAAAAATCCAAGAAATTGCGTCACACAAATGAGCTAATTGTGGCTCTATATATGGATAATGCAAACTAGAAGATGACAATTGTGACTCTAAATATGATAGTTGCATCATTTAAATGAAAATTTGGCATTTCAATGATAGTTGGATTGTTTCATCTGTGTGAAAGTTTTGACAGATTTTGATTGCAAACAAAAAAAAACACACATGCAAAAAGTATAGTTGGTTTACAAAATTGGACTGTATAGTGCTTTGTGTATATTCAGTGACTTTTTCAAGCCACCAAGTTTTCAATGGTCATGTAAAAAATGAATAAAAAATAGATATCTATTATCCTAAGATCAAAAGGATTCATTATAATGTTTCAGGCCTATTGCTTAGATTTTCATTTTCTCAAACATCAGTGTCACACCCGAGGGTGCACCATTTTTTTTTGCCTTCTCTAGATCTTGATTAAAGAGGATTTATCCCCAATTGAGTCAAATTATTGGGAAATATATGATGTGGATCTTGTGGGGAGATTTTTCCCTCCCCTCACACTGAAATAAGATAATGTTTAGATTATAAAACGGGTGGCCTCTTCCTTAAGTTTTTAGTCAGATCCATGGTGCCTGCTCAATCAAATAACATGTGCGAGACATTAAAGTCTCTAATTGGTCATGTTAGCTCCTTACGAATATAGGCCCAATCCAAGATATCACCAATACCCATATCTGAGCTTAGTCAGATGAAAGGCATTCAAGAGTTTACTCCATGTCTTATTTCTACAACCCTAGATCTAGAATTCAGAGCTCATAATCATTACGATTACTAAAATATTCATTAATAAACCTGCATTTGTCATAATAAATATATAACTTTTGCAAATAATTGTTGAAGGTTTCTTAATAATCGATATCGTTTGACAATTCCTCTATTGCTACTTTGTGTGTGAAATTCTGATTCACCCTGATTTTCTCCTTTCTTCTTTTATACTTAGACAACTAATTCAACTTGACTTTTGTATGCTTTTGTTTTGACAATCGATTGCATCACTTCATGTGCACACATATCTTTGAAATCTACAAATGATTTGTTTAATTATACCAATTACAACATTTCACCTACAAATGCATCGAATAAAATTAATTACATCAATTAAACATGAATGCACAAAAACAAAAAAAAACCATTTAAATAAAAAAAATATGGCATCAGTCAAGAACAATCGTGTATGTCTTATAATTAAAGGTTGTGGAAAATAAACCTACATACAAAACACAAAGCAACCCAGATATGATTAGTGCATAGAGAGAAATTGTGAATGATAAAACCCAAATGCGTATCTCTAACATGTAATTGTGGTGAATGAAATTTGGATGTGCATATCCTTGTAACTACACATAAATGAAAAAAATTAGAAGCAATAGGTGCTTCACTCCAGGTTCACAATTTGTAATAGGGGTAAATGTTGAATGAGTGTACCTGCAAAAATATATATTAGATCCAACCACAAAATGCAGATCCTTGCAAACAATCTACTCTTATTCAAGAAAGAATAAAATAATTCAATGCAAACACTAAATAATTCAAATGAATAAACATGCATCAAACCATAAATCCTTGCTTGTCTTTTCTCCTCTTTTAAATTGTGAGCTCTCATATTTTCAACAATTATGATAACATGAGAATTCAAAAATCATGGTTTTGAATCATGACATGAGGAATCACCCTCCAGTATATAGATTTTTCTTGGATTTCAATAGATAGATCTTATTGATTGATAAGAATAGCTAAGACTCATTTAGACTAGACTTGATTGAATTGATAACTCAGACTAATTAAGAGTTAACTAAATTAACTAACTGCATGAAAAAATTGATTGATTTAGAAGACTAGTTGATTGACCATGAAAGTGAGACAAATTGTTAGTTAACTAATTTGAGTGAATTGAGAACTAATTAGATTGATCAATCATGAAAAGTGACTAGACAGATGACAGAAATAGATAGGTTGGTTAGACTAAAAGTCAGTATTAGTCAAAGAGGTGGAAGTAGAAGAATAATTATTTATTAAATAAATTCTAAATTTATTTAATTGTGCATGATTGGCAATAAATAAATAAAATAATTTATTTATTTTAAGAAGATTGGGTTGACATCACGTTGACATCAATGAAATGGAATAATTAAATAAAACAATTATAGAAGACATAGTTAGTTAATTAAATAATTGGAATAATCATTTAATTGCGATGACAAGAACGAGGAATGTTAATTTAATTAAATAATAAGAATCATTCAACTAAAATTAGAAAAGATATTAATTAAATAATAAAATCATTTAATTAATATTTAATAGACTAATTCGACAAAATTAGAAAATAATTGATGATTAATGAACTGAACATTAGATAATTAAATAATTAATTAAAATCATTCAATTGTTGATTTTAGAGGGAAAAGACGATTTTGAATTTTAAACAAGAGAATGACACAAATTAATTAAATAATTAATATTTTTTAATTAATTAAGAAAAAATCAGTGTTAACATCGCACACAAGTGATGGAATAATTTTAGGTGTCTATAATTATGTACAAACCTATCAAAATTTCATCAAAATTTCTTAGCTATATAAAATTAGCTACATTTAGTTTTTTCATCATCAGGATGAAAGAGGATGCAAGATAGTAGCTAGAGAAGAAAGATGTTGGATCAATACTCCTCCTACTCTCTTGCATCCTCATGATGGATCACATAGTGTGAGTCAAAATGTTGATGTTCAAAAAATTTCACACAATTGAATTTAGAAAATATAGCATTATTTTTTTTATTGATTAAACTATAGCGTTATTATGTACACACTTATTTACATAAAATCAGCTAATGTGACTGGTGACACTAGAACAACACATCCTCTGATACCATGTGCGGTGAGAGTAGAACTCATGACCTCATGCTTAACCACAAGAAGCTCTCGCCAATTGAGTCAAGCCGCATCCCTAAATTTAATTTAATTTTTTTGACTAAAATGCCAACTCCCAAATAATATTAACTAACTAAATTTAAAACAAAACAAAAATGATATATAACCTATACTTTTCAAATTTAAACATAGACTTTCTAATTTATAAAGAGATTTCTCTTCCTCAACTTTAATAATATTTTAATATTTAACATTAAAGGAAATAAACTTTAGTGTTATCAATCACATAAATTTTAAAAAAATTAATTTCCCAAGTATGTTTTCCAACATGAATAGATAGTAATTATTTCCTTTTTATTTTTCTCAGTAATAGATTATATATATATATATATA
>MU226012.1:490505-508653 GCA_018584345.1 Thuja plicata | reverse complement strand
CAGACATTCCCACAAATCATAACCCCGCGATACCACTAATTTTATCCTCTGGTCACTCCTTTGGTCTGAGAATGAAGGATCATAGGGTGAACCCATAATAGTGGGTTAAACTTTTTTGGAGGAAGGAATTCCTCATTTTCGGCAAGATGTCAAAAATCAAAGGTTTCGATCAAAATTTACTTTCGATCGGAAGCTCTTTTTACTTCTGATCTAAAGTCATGGACTTCTGATCAAATTTCCCCAAACAAGGGGGTTTCAATCAATATTAGGTTTCGATAGAAATCTTTTTTCTTAATTAATTTTTTATTCAATTTATTGGGTTTTAGTTTTTTTATTGAGTTTCAATTCCCTAAAATGCCAGGGACTTTTGATAGAAAGTACTTTCTATCGAATCTCCTTGTCTGAATTGCTCCCCCAAAAGCCATCCAATTTTTGCACGTTTTTGGCCTTCTGTGCTAAATGTGAGAGCTCAAATGAGACAATATTGACAAACACATATGCATGATAGAAGTTCTTAGAATAAGATTTCCAATCGTTAATAATTTAATATATTTTGAGTTTATTATGCATTTTTTTTACATTACTCAAATATAGGTTTCTTACAAAACATCAATCTTCGTGCTCAACACTTATGGAAAAATAGTAAACGAGAGAAAAAAATTTCTGAAAATATATATATGCACTAGATATTGAAGTCCTCTTTCTATCAAAGAAAAAATTGAAATTGGACAAATACACAAAGTTACGAGTTACAAAATGAACGTATGTCAAAATTATGGTTAAGTCAATTTCAAACGTTAATAAAAATATGAATACCGAGGATGAATTTATGAAACCGATGGAAAACATTAGATATGGATGTTATAATTTTTTTTTTGAAAGAATCACATTGATTTCTATTTTAGAAAAATAAATATGCTTTGAGAAGTGAGTGTCACTATTTAAAAATGTTGTTTACAACAACATACTAGTTTTTGAGAGAGATACAAAAAGAGATTCAAATAAATCTGAAAATATTTTAAAAAAATCATTTAGAATCTACAAAGAAAAATCTAAAAGACTCCAATGTACTTCATCTTCAAATTTGTAATGGTTTAGTGGCAATATGAGCCTGAATGTGAAGTTTTTTTTTCTTCAGAATGTATATTTCTGTGTCTAAGTAGGCAAAAAAGTGTAACCCACTATTGTGGGACCACCCCATATCAAATGCTTCCTTCACCTTTTTATCATTTTTCCCTTTAACAGTTACCCATCCATCATCAACCTTGGCCACCTCTTGCTTCCATACCATGGACTATGTATCCCCAGATGTCTCATCCAGGTTTTTTACCCTTTGTTGTTGCAACACCTAGCCTCATTTGCATCATCCACATTATCTTGAGCCCACACCAGACATTTCTTCTCTTTTCCCTCTTGTGTTTCATATCCATTTTTTGCCTCGCATACATGAAAGCTCTGAGAAAACACATCATTAACATTGTTCAAAGGAGGAATTAGAACCTTCTTTAGATCTTTAGAGGGTTATAGTGACCCATCTCCATGTAAGGCTTGAGAGTAACTCATTTTCTTTTCTACCTTCTTCAACACCTTATAGTGCGAAGGAGAAACACCCTTCCACCAAGAAGCCTCCTTATATGGTATATTCTTATCAAATTTAGAATTCATATGTCCAATTTGAAATAACTGCTTGCAATGAAAATGAAGCCCCTTATAATCCAATAGTTGTACCCATACACCTTTTGAATTTTTTATCTTAATCTCACCAAGTATATCATCATTCACATCCATTTCAACCAATATCCGGGCATAAGTTGAATGGAGAAGATTAGAAAAGTCAAGATCAACCATTAGAAAGCTCCCTAAATATTTTCCTACATCTTCAAGGCAATATTCGAACCACAAATGTAGAGGGAGATTAGGTAACCTCACCCAAAGAGGAATCTTGTTGAAGGATTTAGAAGTAGGGAAAAAATAAGGATGTTATGGTTTCAGCATCAGAGGATATTTACCCTCCCAATCCTAAAAGAAATCACATAAAATTTTATTTCTATGCCGAACATTCTCAAAAACAACAATGAAGAAGCCCCTTGTAGAAAAATAAATTTGGACACACCCCTTTAGAATAGACTCTCAGCTATCAAAAATTAATTTGTTGAGTTCTGATACACTCGGCCACAAGCCTAAAAAATGTCCAAACAAACCAAGCTCTAAAAATACTGCATCATTATGGGTAACCTCATTTTCAACTTCATCTTCTTGCTCCACTTATATGGATCTAACCATTGGAGGGTTCTTGGCCACAGACAACCCATCTCCATGTTACTGGGATGCATGCCTCTATTTAACCATTGCATCATTGACCACAGAAGAGTCACAAGTTTTTTTTCTCTTAAAATCCCTTCAAGGCACTTGACACACCCCCATCACCCCCCACTAGAAGTCTTTTTACTTTGAGACCAGCCCCCAGTCTTTCTTGAAGTCCGTTGATCACCAAGAGTACAACTCTTATTTGATTTAAATGCTTCCCCCCCTTTAGCAACTCAACCTCATCAATAGAAATTTTTAAACACCCATCACTGCCATTTTGTGTAATTAGTGCTAGAGAAAAAACTCTAAGTTCAGTCACATTCAACGCCAAAGACATCACACCATTCATTGTCCTCCTTGTTGTAAGACCTTGCTTTACATTATCAATGCCATAGGAAGAATATCCATTTGAAAACCCTTGAAAATATTGCCTTTGCATACGTACTAATAAACTCTCTGTATCTCCAATAGATAGAACCTAACTCGAATCACCAAAACTAATAGAAACATTGCATTTCATACCCAAATTTACCTTCTTACCCATAGCAAAGGCCAAAACCCTAAGCCCAACCCCAAGAGAATACAAGCTCCGCAGTGCCATTAATATAACTAGCAATTGCACCTTAGTGTGCAATGGGAATGTCGTAGAGTTATGGAAAGGTCATTTAAGCATTTGTCACTTTGTTTGTCACTTCTTCTCATCCTCTCTAGATCTCCTCATACCATCTATATAACTTTTAATCTCCTCCTCTCTATCTCTCCTTTTTTATGTTTCCCTCTCTATCACTCTTTATCCCTATATATCTCCCTTTTTCTACCTCTTTCTCTATCATTTTCTACTTTATCTTTATATATATCATTCTATCCTCTTTATATATTTTCATCTTCCATCTTTACTTTCCCCCTCCTCTATATCTTTCTCTCTCCTCTCCATATCCCTCTTCTTCTCAATCTCAATCTCCTTACGCTATCTCTTGCTCTTCCTTTTGTACCTCTCCATCTTTCTATCCCTATCTCTTCCCCCTCCCTCCCCCCAAACACATTCTCTCTCTCTCTCTCTCTCTCTTGGACACACATTTTGGTATATATATCACTCAATATTTATCTATCCCTATAGACCCCTCTCTTTATATGCTATATATCACACTATTAAATGAAAATCTATTAATTTGTAGATGATGAGATTGTTAAAAAGCATACTAACAATGCAAAAATAACATATATTTATAAGTTACATTCAATTTCATGGGAAAAAATGAAATATAGAAAAATGATTGAATGGAATAGGGACCAACAGTATATATGGCATAATATAGAGGCAATGGCATCCATAGCATAATTTTAGTTCAATGTGGGTCTATCTTTTGCCCTATTCTTTGGCCAAAGCCTCCCTATTTTCTCTCAATGCCTGTCTAATTACTATATGGAACCATCCTTGATCTCCATGAAGATTAAGCTAGGGGAAAAGACAAAGTCCAAACCAAGCTGTCTTCCTATTCTTAAAAATCTCCCATTTTGGCATAGGCTGGGAAGATACTAAAAGTTTGCAGAGATTGGATTTATGCATAGAAATCACATTTGGTCATATGCTTTGAAATCATTTTTGACAAAGATATTTTTTTCATAGACCCACAGTAGACCACAAATTTCCTTGTATGAATACACCCATAGTAAACTGACTTGCTTCCCATGATGTCTCAATGACATTGTAGCCTCGCCATTTTACTCTATTCATAGTACCAGAGCCTAGGCCATAATTATTGTATTCTCCACAATAGAGCATGTCCACAATTCAAGTTGAAGCCTAGATCAACTCTCAACTTCTCCCGGTAATTTTTTTAGTAATTTATACATGTGTTGATGATGTTTGGTCTACCACCATTACATTCGTTGGCACCATTAACAACTTGGATTGTGGCTCCGATAATTTCACCCATTCTTAAGATGGTTTCATACATTCTGCCAATGCCTACTCTAGCTTCACACTTCATATTAATGAGATTGAAATGATTTTTATAGGAATTTCAACTATGATCTAAGAGGAAAGGACATTGGGGTTGATGAGCTGAATGAACAAGAGAAGGTATCCCAACACCCCTCCATTTCGTTCAAAATAGAAGTATTCTATTGGATGAAGCAGAGCAACTACCATACCACCATCACTTCTGGATAGGGATTCAGATCCACATTCCAAGATGTTAATGGTGCCAATGAATGTAATGGTGGTAGACTAGACATCATCAACACATGTATAAATTACTACAAGAATTACCATGAGAAGTTGGGAGTTGATCTGGGGCTGTAATTCATGTATTCTCTATAATGGACATGCTCTAATGATAATGAAACTATCAAACCACCGAAACTTCCTATCGTACTCAATGTTCCCCTCAACAAGTACAATCTCCCTCTCCTGTGCAAGGCAGTTGTAATTTGTTATGTGGATGGTTGAGAGAAAATGAAATGGATCTAGTTTTGGCAGTTTGGTGATGGGATCTTCAATGCGGATGGAGAAGCCTAAAATTTTTAGAGAAATGTGGGAAGCTATAGGGGAGCTCCTTGCATGACTTCATTGTAGACACTATCAATGGAGAGGTCATCCACCGCCTGCTGCTGCTCCTCCAGAAAGAAGCTCAACAAAAGGAGAGTCTGTTGGATATGCAGGATGTGCTGATCAAGATATTTCCCTTCAATAATACTTGTAAAGTGGCCTTCGGTGTGAATCTCACTTGATCATTAAATTGGTTTGAATTCTTCTTATTACCTAGCATGAATAGTGTCTTTCTATCCTGAAAACCTGATGAAAGATCAGATGCTCAGAAATGCGAAAAGGTGAAAATCAATCTACGGTTTAAATTTCTTCAATGGTAGTCATTCTGTCTCTAGCAGCTACAACCGTTAGATGCAAAAAATAGGTCGAGGCTTTCCAAAATGGAAACACCTACAGCGTAAAAATAAAATATATATTATTATTTATCTTTCTATAAAATAAATGAACTATTGATCAGAGAACAAATAGGGAGCCGCAATTCTCAATTTGAGATTTTGGATGGTTGTTTTGATTTGGGATATGTAGTTTGAGGAGTTCAGCACAATGGTGTATCTAAATGTTGACATATGGGTATTTCTATGCTATCATGGATTGATTCTTAGAGAAAAAATGGATTTACATGGATCAATATAAGATAGGATACTTCTAGAAATGCCCCCAACAAGGTCACATTGCCTGGTGAGTCGGGGTAGGAGCCCCCTGCTCTATAATTCAATACTTGAATGTTTGTGTTTGAAACCAATTTTTTTTACCTTCAAAAGCATGATGTAAAATCTCATTTATACTACTCTAACACCCTTTACAAAATTAGAAACTCTAAGAGAATAAATTAAGAGCTTTATTAATATCTGTATCTCTGGTTATTAGCAACACCTGATAGTCGACCTTCAACTTTATTTATGGACACAATCACACAAGGATTCTAGAGATAACGGGAATATCTATTGGCAATCTTGAAAATGTAAGAAGGTTGGTAAAAAGAATGTGCACCTGTGCCCTTGTGTACAAAGATAATGATTTGTCAGATCAGGAGCTCTAGTTTATCAAATTTACTTCTAAGAACAGAGATAGAGTACAGTGATTTCACTAATTTTCCATAACCTGATATTGACCACAGTAACCCCTGTTTCTTTGCAATATTTTTTGAACATGTATTTTCAAAATCTACATAAACCAATCCTATGGCATACAATTTGGTACTGGCAATGCTATGGAGTCATCTAGAGAATTTTAAATTTTAGAGAGTTAAAAGTAGTGCATTATTGTGCTGCAGTGAGATTCATTCTTCTCTATACTAATCCTGGTGTGAGGAATTTTAGCTTTTTATGAATAACTAACAATGAATTTTTATTATGGATGTGCAGGGTTCAAAACTCTGGAGGTTCACTAGCAAGGAGGAGAAAATGGAGAGGGGAGATATCAAGAGATTGACAGACAAATGGTGGGAAATATACAATGTTGATGACATAAATACAGAGGAAAGAGGAGATATGGAGAAAAACAAGGTACCACTCAGGCTTTGTGTGGTGAAATGCGTAAGTGATCTCACATATTTCCCACTCCAAATAGTCAAATTAGAGTTACATATTCTCTTTTCACACAATATTAACCCTGCTAGCGATGACGAAAGAAGAACAAAGTGCAATGGAGATGATGACATAAAATACAATGAGCGGTGGATGGTGGTAATGCAATGAAAGGATAAGATGCTTTCAATGGTAGTCCATAGTTTTTCATGAACTTTGAGCCATCGATCAAAAAAATCAGCCTGGGCTCTTTCATATAGAAACACCTATAACGTAATTATTTCCTTATTTTGATTATATACTTTAGATATCTTGTAAAAACATATCTTTTATGTAGTATTTGTATAATACTTTAACTTTATGGATGCAAAAGAAGAGTTTAAATTTTTTCGATTAAATTTTTATTTAATAATTGATTATTAGATATTTAAATATTTTATTTAATCTAATAGTTATAACATTAAATATTCAATTATTTATGTTGTAAATATTTGTTAAAAATAAATATTTATATTCCTTTAAAAAACACTTCATTGGTGAGGCTTCCACCTGGGTTTAAATCCCTACTGGGCTATTGTGCTTGGAGGCTTATGTCTTAAATATGGATGCCTAGTGCAATCAAGGATGGACAAACCACAAGGAGATCAGTCCAATCCTTGCAGATAATACAACACAATGAAAACAATAAGCCAAGATGGATAGAAATGAGAGATCAACCTTCAATTATTATTATAAAATCATTTACAATAGATTTACATTATGCAGTCTCACATGCCAAGCATACATGCTTGATTATGTTTAGATAACCTTACAAACCCTAGCCAAACTAAATCCAAATAATCTTATGAATATCGTCCCCTTAGGAATAAGTCCATAAGCTTATAAATAAATCGCAACATCATGTCGACCCATAAATGATCATATTTCCCAATAATTGAGAGAATGTGTTACAAAAAATAGGTCAGGACCCAAAAGTATTAGGTTTAACCTCCAATGTAACAAATAAGAGATAAGATCATACAATAAGTCAGTCTCAAACGTATCAATGAGCTGGCATGATCACGTATGGATATTCCCATCGAATGATTGGAAAATGATCAGAAAATACAAAACTGACTGGGAAAATGAAGAACAAGACAACCATAGATCATCCACTAACTGAAACACCAGATTGATCAAACAGGAAATCAAATGTTTTTGGTTGATGCAAGATTGCCAAGATCCTAAGATGCTCATGCATGAAACACCTGGGGTATTTAAAAATAAAAGTGAGTCACTCACTTTTTTAGGGCCAAAGGAAAACCAAAGTGGTCAACCTAAGCCTGATAAATCCATGAAGAATCATCCAATAGTCTTTCCTTCCATTTGACAAGATTTTCTTAATACTCATTACATCTTGTACTTCTACCAACTTTGTTGTCCAAAATCTTCTCTATCTGATCCCTCTTCTTCTTAGGATACTGCTTCCCAACATCTGAACCTTCACTGCTACTACAAGATGATTCATGATACTCATACAAATATACAACATTGAAGACTAGTGATATATCAATGTCCTTTGGTAAATCCACTTAATATGCATTGCATGAATCAAATTTTGTCAAGATCTTACAAGGACCAAACTTCTTCATCCTTAACTTGTTATAATTACCAATAGGAAATCTACCCTTCTAAAAGTATACCATAACTTCATCTCCTACTTGAAATTCCTTATGTCTTCTCTTCATGTTTGCTTTCCTCTTATAAACTTGATTCATTTCCTCCAAATCTTGTCTCACTCCTTCATGCAATGATCTCATATCCTCAAAAAATTCCTATCCTTCAACAATCTTCTTAACATCATGAATAATATCCCTTAATTCTACTTTCCCCTTAGGATTAAACCCACTAACACTTCACATGGTGTCTTTCCTATTCTCATATTTATTGAATTGTTATAATCAAACTCTTCTTGTGAAAAAAATAAATCTTAATTTCCAGGATTATCTCCAAATAAACACCTAAAGAAGTTCCCTAAACTCTTGCTCACAACCTCTGTCTGTCCATCAGTTTGTGGATGAAAAGTAGAACTGAACTTCAAATCAGCTTTCATCTTTTTCCAAAGTGTCATCCAAAAATAACCAACAAACGTACTATCCCTGTCTGAAACAATGCTCTTAGGTAATCCATGTAATCTCACAATCTCCCTGAAGAATAAATTGTTAGAATGAATTTAGAATAATTGAGAGGGGGGATGAATCAATTATCCATAGGTCTAGATGTTCCCATTAAAACTTTATACCAAATTAAACAACTCAGATCTTCTCGGCAATGATAGCATAGGTAAACAGTATAAGTATGCATTTTACTGTTCAAATGAAATAAGCTTGCATAAACTTAACAGTAAAACAAAATGTACACATTCACACAAGTTGACACCAGTATTTAACGTGGAAACCCAATTTGGGAAAAAACACCAATAACATGCTATCAAGTTTTCAATCTTCTGAAGTGATGCCCTGTTAAGAGCCAACCCTGTTAAAGGTTACAAAACACATTGCTAAATGTGACCTGGTTAAAGGATTTAATCACCCTGTCAGGAGTGGCCTTGTTAGAGGACTTAGACCATTCCAATCTGAATGTCACCTTGCTCAAAGGATTTATACAATGACTATTAGGTCAACCTGGTTAAAGGATTTCAACTGATACAATGGTTAGAAAGTAATCAACAAGTTTGATCTGATTCATAAAACTTACTTTGCAATCCAGATCCAATTCAGCTATAATGCTAATTCACTGAGTGTCCTCCATTCTCATCTCAAACTCTAGATCTACTTGGGAATTCGTCAAGCAATCTCTCTCTTCTTCTCTGCTTAGCCTTCTTTGCTTAGATCTTGCCAATCAGTCAATTAACCATGCAATCCTCTTCCATACTCCACATACACAACTATCTTCACTCTTCCTCCATGAATAACCCCTTGAGGTTATCATATACCTCTCCATCTATGTCAGATACATCTTTTTCCGCTTAGTCAAGATCGTAGATCTTAGGTTAGGTCAGATCCAATGGATCTTTCCATCATTACATTTAATTTATTTCTCCAATACAATCACCAATTAAATCTTTGATCAATGCATTCATTACGATTACTCATGCATTTACATAGTGTAGATCAAACATTCTTATCCTTAATTAACTTTACATAACCCAATAAAATCAACTATGTCAGCTAGAGATCTTAAATCTCATCAATCATCAAAATATTGCTGCTCAGCCGACACAAAATTTGCTCGGAAATTTACTGACGCTCGACACATAGAGGAAAATACATTCGACACACACTGGTTCTCGGCTGACACAAAAACTTTCTCGACATAACCTGTTCTCAATAAATTGTCTGTGAAAGATAAATAACATATCACTTTGCCAATGTGCCAATTGATAAAGTACCCTTTGTAATTCCTCATAATTCAAGCATTCCTCTTGGTCTTCTTGTTAAATATCCTCCATCATTCAATAGATATGGTACTTAAACAGATAGAAATAGTCTCACCAGTTAAGGTTTGACATCAATGACAAAACAATAATTATTTCCATTGTAGCTTTCCAAACAATATTTCCAACAATCTCCCTCTTTGGCATTGATGGCAACACAAACTATAAAACAATAATATTGCAAACATAGTTACCATACAATCCAAAAAGTCTGCCTGTGTTCCTTGGTATGAAAAAATCCTCATTAATGTCTTTAGCTTCCTTCTTATTCTCATCTTGTAAAACATTACTCCCCTTGGGTCTGTAATCACACTGATATCTTTTTGTTTCTGTTCATCAATCTCTTTTTCTCTAAGTAGTAAACTCTCTCTGTATCTTTCTCAGTATAATTCTCCCTCTTTCAGTAAACTTCTCCCTCTTTGACAACAATGCCAAAGACTTTGACATCTTCATCATGCAGTTTCTTTTGTTCTAAAATCTGTATCATGCTGTCCTTGTCATCTTGCTTATGACGGATTTTATTTTTTGTCTTAGTCTGAATCATCACAACTTTAGGCAGCATCCTAAAGTGTGACTGTCTATGCATCAATGTGAAAAATATTATGAATATAACATTTGATGCAACAGTACCATTCTGAACTAATTAGCTTCAGTTAGGGGAATCACCCCCAATTTACCTCTCAGATACTCTAATAGCATAAATAGGAAGAAGTGTTCTTAGTACCTTTCTCATGATGGTGTTATCATCAATGGTTCCTTTAGCTCCTCTAATAGAATTTACAACTTCATTTATCCTACCATAATAAGAAACTATATTTTCTCCTTCTTGCATTTTCATTTCATCAAACTTACCTCTCAAGCTTTCAGATTTGGCTCTTAGTACATTTGTGTCACCTCCATAGATGGTTTCAAGAGTATCCCACATTTTCTTTGCGCTTGTACAGTCCTTTATGTCTTCAAACTCATGATAGTTCAGGAATGATGCAATCTCCAATATTGCTTGATTATGTTCTTGCTTTTCTCTTAACTGTGCAACATTGAGAGATCTTGCAGGGGCTACATGTTCTTGATCAATAAGATGTTTAGAAAAATCACCAACACCAGCCAAATGAAATTTCATCAAACTTTCCCATGTTGGAAAGTTATCCTTGTTCAACTTCGGTACCTCCCTTTTATACATCTTGATCTTTTTGCTCCAAGTACCTTCAAACTTTTTTTCAAGAGACCAAAGCTCTGATACTAATTGTTAGAATGAATTTAGAATAACTGAGAAGGGGGGTGAATCAGTTATCCACATGTATAGATGTGCCCATTAAAAATTTATACAAAGTTAAACAACTTAGATCTGCTCGGCAGTGATAGCATAGGTCAACAATATAAGTATGCAGTTTACTGTTCAAATGAAATAAGCTTGCAAAAACTTAACAGTAAAACACAATATACACATTCACACAAGTTGACACTAGTATTTAACCTGGAAACCCAATTTGGGAAAAACCACCATTAACATGCTATCAAGTTTTCACTCTTCTGAAGTGATGCCCTGTTAAGAGAAAACCTTGTTAAAGGTTACAAAACACATTGCTAAATGTGACCTAGTTAAAGGATTTAATCACCCTGTCAAGAGTGGCCTTGTTAGAGGACTTAGACCATTCCAATCTAAATGTCACCTTTCTCAAAGGATTTATACAATGAATGTTAGGTCAACCTGGTTAAAGGATTTCAACTGATACAATGGTTAGGAAGTAATCAACAAGTTTGATCTGATTCATACAACTTACTTTGCAATCCAGATCCAATTCAGCTCTAATGCTAATTCACTAAGTGGCCTCTATTTTCATCTCAAACTCCAAATCTACTTGGGAATTTGTCAAGAAATCTCTCTCTACTTCTCTGCTCAGCCTTCTTTTCTTAGATCTTGCCAATTAGTCAATTAACCATGCAATCCTCTTGCATACTTTGCATATATAGCTATCTTCACTCTTCCTCCATGAATAACCCCTTGAGGTTATCATATACCTCTCCATCTAGGTCACATACATCTTTTGCCGCTTAATCAAGATCGTAGATCTTAGGTTATATTAGATCCAATGGATCTTTCCATCATTACATTTAATTTATTTCTCCAATACAATCACCAATGAAATCTTTGATCTATGCATTAATTACGGTTACCCGTGCAGTTACATAGTGTAGATCAAACGTGCTTATCATTAATTAACTTTACATATCCCAATAAAATCAACTGTGTTGGTGTTAGTAATAACTAAGAGGGGGGGTGAATCAGTGGCCTCAAAAAATTATCCTTTAATCACTAACCACCCATGATGCAACTCTTCCTGCATAAACTCCCAAAAACTAGGATCTTGATGATCCAATCTTCATTTTATCATTCAAATAATTGAATAGAGGCATATCTTCCACAAGATCAATCAACAAAAAAATGTTTCTTTAGTTCTTTTAACAAACAGCTTCAAAACTGTCACACATATCTATCTTGCAATAATTTATTCATAACTTTTGAACTAGATATCATATTGCAAATCCCTTTGATGGACCTCTAGATAATTAGGTTCCTCAAAACATATCCAAAACTTAGACAAATCCAGTCTTTCAATAAAAAGTTATGATCTCTGTACCAAGAGCGATATTTTCTGTCATAAACCAGAAGACAAACATCAAACCCTACCTAGGGCATCTCATATCTTTCATAAATCGAATCCAAATTACACCAAACAAATTTTATATTAACCATGTTTGAGTCTAGTTTCATAATCTGTAATCCAATAATTTTTCCAATCCATAAATCATTCTTCAAACACAAATCACTACCTGCAACTCCAATGCAAATCTTTAAAAACTAGTTTCCATTCAAATCTACATAACTTTCACAAATCAGCGTGAAAATGATTCAAACAAATAGGGAATGAAAGATACTTCACATATCATTCCAATGAATATGATTCAAGGTCCTGATCATCCAACATGTATCTTTACCAAACGTTTCAATCAGACTGTAGATAGGGAATCTCGAATCTGCAAATACCCACTTTCACCAAAATTCTCATAACTTATTCATTTATTTATAAAATTGAACCAAACCAAAAGAATGAGAAAGAGGAATCATCATTATATCTATCCATTACTATATTATAGGGTTTCTAGGCTGTACATGGCCGTATAAGGCCCGGAACCAACACTAAAACTGAAAAACCAATCAAAACAACAATAGTAGAATGCACCAAAAATGTATCAAATTCTTTCCTCCTCTCCAATATGATTTGGTTCAACCATACAATGGTATTTATATCCATTTTACAGTTAGAAACCTTCCTAACTACCCCCAAGACCAACCATCTATCTTCTTACATCATTTTTGTAATGTTAGCAACTTTTTCAATGTTGCATTTTACAACTTTTTATGCAACTTTTACATTTTTTACAAAATGACTTCAAAACTTTGCCAAACCTCTCTATACATATCCAGATGGAATATTTAAGACCTTTTATAATTATTTTACCCTTCCATGGGTCTTTTACACAAATTTGACCATGCAGACCTAAACATGACCTATTTGACAACTTGAGCAATAATGTGCACATGCTTACATTTCTTGTCAACACCTTTACAAATGGATTCAAAATGAATCAATACATCATATAATTGACTTTAAATGACTCAAAAACCTTATATATCTCATAGTGACCTCTAGGATGAGGCGCTCCTACACCAACCCATCAAATAAATCTCAGATTATTAAGTCCCTACAAGATGCATGCCTTGGAATACTTATAATAATTAACTGTCTGTTAGTTTTCCTTTTTTGACCTTATTCTCCTTGATAACTGATAAGTAGTAAAACTATTTACCGATACTCAGTAAATATGTAGAGTATACCAATCAATCCAGAAATGCATATGTGAAATGTAGAATGGTAAAGTAATAAACCATACACATATAACACATGGATTTTTAATGTGGAAACCCTGTTAAGGGAAAAACCACTGGGATTGGTACCCCAAATTTTCACTCTTATGAAGTGAGCCCTATTAGGAGCCAACCCTATTAAAGGTTACAAACACACTGTTAAGTGCGACCTTGTTAGAGGATTTTCACTTGATATTTGGCATGTATATACTACCAATATTGATCAACCTTTATGGGCACAATAGGTATTTGGCATATTTGGTGCTACCTAACTGCATCAGCCTCCTTCTTAGACTGTGTGTTGGTATCAGGCACTCAATGCTATCTTCACGACAATATTTTTGGCAATCTGTTAGGATATACCTCAATTATAGAAGACTGTTAAGTCCTACTCTATTAAGAGACTTAATGCTTCAATGGTTAAATTGAAATAAAATGACCTGTTTCTAATGCAAATTTAATTGCAGATTTTCAGATCTATTTAATTACAATACCTCTCTGATCAATGTTTCAATTCAATTCTTTGTGCTCCAAACTTTCTGCTCTGTGATGCTGTGCTTCACTGTTCATCGGTGTCTGCGGAATTCTTTAGCTCTTCTTCAGCTTGATTCATCAGGACTGTATGAAGTTATCCTTCATTAGTTTCTCTTCAGCATCGTCTTTCTATTCACTCCCCTTCCTGTGTATGTGATTTCTTATGGAAATTAATTATGCTTGTCTCTTATATAGACATGATATTCCTTAATTCTTGATTCTTGATTCTTGATTCTTGGCGTGAAAAACAATCCAGCCAATTTGATTTAAAGCATAACTCCCGATTTATCTTGTAGTTATCTTCTTGCCAACTGTACAAATCTTCTTTAAATCAATTACTTAACTCTGGTCGAATAAAACAAATAAAACAACCAGTTAAGTCTATCCTTAAGCTTTGGCAGCTAGATATTTTGTCATTTTCTGAACTCTCTGTTCTGTCAGTCAACTCTGTAGTTAGTCATCAGTGTTAAATGCAAGTTTTGTCGGTGTGACTCCAGTCAGCTTTGGGATCTCCATTCGTTGGGCATCATTGGATTTTTCTCGTCAGGTAACTCTATTTTCAACTCATTAGGCATCTTGTGATTTTGCTTCATCAGGCAACACTGTCTTCTGCTTGTCGGGTATCACTGTGACTTTTGTTCTTTGCCTTTACTGATGGTGTGCACTCCGTCGGTGTTGTCTGTCACTTAGTGAAGACTTGAATTTTATGCATTTTTGAAAGCATAACCTTTGTTCCATTGATTCTATGAAGTCTTTGGCATTATGTACATGATCGTACAGATTATATCAAGTTGACATCAATGACAATACAAACCATTAACTAATTTAATGCCTTGCATTATCTTCAACTTAACATTATCAAACATTCAATCAGTTACATGTCATCAATCTCTCTCTTTGGCATTGATGGCAACACACTATATTATCACACTATACTATTTCTAATACAATATGAAATACAATTGTTGAGATTCATCAGATTACCAAATAGTTTGTTGTGATAACCGATAAAAATGTCTGACCATCGGTAAGCTTTGTGTTAGCTTAGATTTGATTCTTGCAACTTTCTGTGTTTCTTGTACTGATGTGTTGTGTTATCTTCTTGTGTCAATTTCTCTCTTTTTACTATTCTTCTTCTTGATGTCTATGTCTTTTTTCAGCAACTCTCCCTATGGATATGATCTCTCCCTGTTGGAGTAATCTGATAATGGATAATCTTTCTTCTTTTTCTAAAGACTGTGATAATATGGAACTTTCTTTCCCTTTGACAACAATGCCAAACAAATATCTCACAGATATCTGACATTAATGTTAAGTGATCTTTTCTCTTGATCCATAATATATTCCTTGAATTTCCCTTATCCATCAACAATACATCAATATGATCTGGTGCTCGGTTCTGATATATACCTTTCTGTATATAGATGTAGCTTTGAAGTTGATTTTGTTGCTTGCATCAATATGAATGATATTCTGATAATATATGGGTTGATGCAGCCTTTAGTATTTTACCGACTGGTAGACAAGGGTTTGACCCCTAGTCTCTTTCTCAGGTACTCAAATGTATCCTTGGGCAGTGGCTTGGTGAAGATATTGGCCAATTGTTCTTTAGATTGCACATACTCAAGTATCACCTCTTTTTCTTGAACTTATTCTCTTAAATAATGATACTTGATTGCAATGTGTTTAGTCTTGGAATGCATGATTGGATTCTTGAAAATGTTTATTGCACTGGTGTTATCACAATAGATAATCACTGGTTCTGAGATCTTCATATGCATACCTTCCAGCAACTATTTCATCCATGCAATATTTGAGCAGTTTGCAGTAGCAACAACATATTCTGCTTCTGTAGTAGACTGAGAGATGCATCTTTGCTTCTTTCTAATCCATGTGACAAGTTTTTCACCCAAAAAGAATGCTTCTCCAGTTGTGCTCTTTTGATCGTCAAGATTTCCAGCCCAATCAGCGTCGGTAAACACCTTAAGTTCAAATTTTCCTTCTCTTCTATACCATAAGCCAAATTCCTTAGTATTCTTCAGATATCTTGGAATTCTTTTCACAGCAGTCATATGTGATTCCCTGGGGTTAGCACAAAATTATAGCAACTATTCCTACTGCATGTGCAATATCTGGTCTAGTGTGTACAACATACATGAGTTTTCCAATCATTAACCCATACAAAGTCTGATTTACCTTTGTTGTCTTGTCCTCCTTTTTCAACTTACTTCTAGTAGCCATCGGTGTTCCAACTAGTTTGGAATCATCCATCTTGAATATTTTCAGGACCTCTTTGATGTATTTGGACTGTGTAATGAAAATACCCTCACTTTGTTGAAAGATTTGTAGACCAAGAAAGAACTTGATCTCACAAAACATAGACATCTTGAATTCTTTACTCATCTCATCAGCAAATGACTTGCATAGCATATCATTGCCTCCAAATATGATGTCATCAACAAATATTTCAGCAATCAAAGTGTTAGCATCAGTATCTTCTTTCAAATAAAGATTATTGTTTTCACTAGTCCTTATGAATCCAATACTTTTTAAATAGGAATGAAGTCATTCATACTAGGCTCTAAGAGCTTGTTTTAATCCATACAAGGCTTTGTGAAGTCTACATACCATTTTCCTCTTGTCTGGATCTACAAAACCTTCTGGTTGCTCAATGTATACCTCTTCTTCAAGTATTCGATTTAGGAATGCTGACTTGACATCCATTTGATATACTTTGAATCCTTTGTATGCAAGATAAGCAAGTAGTATTCTTACTCCTAGCGTAGGAACGGGTGCAAAGGTTTCTCCATAGTCTATACCTTCCTCTTGTGCATAGCCCTTGCATACTAGTCTTGCTTTGTTCCTTGTGACTTCTCCATTCTCGTTCAGCTTATTCCTGAATATCCATTTTGTATTGATGATATTTTTGTCATTTGGTCTTGGCACAAGTGACCATGTTTTGTTCTTCTTAATCTGTTCAATCCCATCATTCATAGCACTTATCCATTCTTCATTATCTAGTGCACCATTGACAGATTTTGGCTCAAACTCACAAATTAAGCAATTTGAGTTTAAAGACTCACTTCTTGTTCTTGTACGAGCTTTCTTATTTCCTATGATTTGGTCCTCTGGATGGTTCCTTCTTACATATTTTGCAAGTATAGGTACAACTCTTTATGTATCAGCTTGATCTTCATTACCTTGCATATTATCTTGATCATTATCTTGACCGTCGGTAACAACATTCTGATCGTCGGTTACAACATTATGTTATTCTGGAATTAAGCATTGTTTCTCAGGTAGAGTAATGGGTTCTTCACAGTATACAAACTTGTTGTAGTCCTCTAGTTCTTTTGTGCTTTCCAGTTCATTCTTTTCTGCAAATTCATCAATCTTTACATTTGCACTTTCAACTATTTTGTTAGAAGCCTTGATTAGACATTTAAAAGCTTTTCTCTTCATAGAATACCCAAAAAAAATACCTTCATCACTTTTGGCATCCAGCTTTCCATTTCTATCATCCTTTAAGACATAACATTGACTTCCAAATATTTTGAAGTAACTTACATTAGGTTTTTTACCATACCATAGCTCATAAGGTGTCTTCTTTGTGTCCTTCTTCAATTGTACTCTGTTAATTATATAAATAGCAGTGCTGACAACTTCTCTTCAGAAGATTTGGGTGATGCCTTTCTCTATTATCAGTGTTCTTGCACAATCAACTATTGATCTGTTCCTTCTCTCAGCAATCCCATTTTGCTGTGGTGTTCTTGGTGCAGAAACCTATCTTTTTATACCATGCTCATTACAGAAATTAGTGAATTCAT
>MU226012.1:454441-480754 GCA_018584345.1 Thuja plicata | reverse complement strand
ATCAGTCTTTCTAAATCTGTGTCTGTGTTCTTTCAAGCTTCAAAGCTTTTTCATGTATGAAAGAAGGATTACATCAATAAAATACGGTGCAATTTTACTCTTCTCTATTGTTGTCTCTTTATTTCCTGTGTATACTTTTTTATGTTTAAGATTGTAAGGCACTCTGAAGCATTTTGGTCACAAGGTGACTTTCTAATTATTTGCAAGTTTCTTTCATGTAAAGAACTAAGTTTTGTGAGTAGTTTCAGGAAGCATATCAGTATTTAAGGATTTGATACAGTATTTTAGAGGTAATCAGATAATTTGTAAGGCAATTATCCTAATTGCATGTAGGTTGTAAGGAAGCTTATAGTATTTTTTTTCTGTGAGACTCCAAGCTTTTGACTCTTTAACCCAAAGGATAGGCACTGATCTAGGTCTGAGTCTGGCAATCTATCATCACTAAAGTTTTCAAAACATTCAAAATTATTTCAAACACACTTTTTACTAAAATATATGAGCTAAACTTATTAGAGACTTATGTCAGCAGGACAGTGTCTACTCTATTGATTCCTTGGAGAGTGAATCATTAGGTTATCCCTCCTAAAATCAAAAGGAAGAAGGATGCAAATCCTTGTCTCATTGGTTTATGTTCTCAAAACCATAGCCTGAATTATAATAATTTGTTTCAAACTAATCATTGCAATCCCTAAAGTGTTTTATAATTTGTTACAGTGAGGTTTTTGGTTCATACCCAGTGAATGAAACAATCCACCAAATACATAGACTGAGATATCAGTAATCTTTAAAAGGTAAAACCTGCTTGAGTCTGTGGAGCTCAAAAATGAAGAAGGATATTATCCAATCCTTAGAAATTAGCCTTTCTCTTGCCTAAAAGATGTTGCATCTGAGTATAAAAGGTATACTATCATCATTAGTTAAGTGTTGCAAGAAAAAGAGCTAACAACATCAATGACAAAACAATAATTGTTTCCATTGTAGATTTCCAAACAATATTTCCAACATAAATTAGCTACATGCCCTACATCTGTAGTCTTCTTACAAGGAATGAAATGTGCCATCTTAGAAAAAATTTCTAGAACCACAAAGATTGAACCATAGCCTCTCTGTGTTCTAGGAAAAATTAATACAAAATCCATACTAAGCTCCTCCCAAGGTCTGTATGGTACTTTCAAAGGTGTATACAACCCCACATTCTGACTACTACCCTTTGCAACTTGACATACCTTACAATTTTGTACAAAATTCCTCACATCCTTCTAAACTTGTGGCCAAAAGTAATTCTCACTTACCAAAGCTACTATCTTATCAATGCAAAAATGTCCTACCAAAACTCCACTATGTTTCTCCTTAATTAGATTATCTCTCATGGAATGCATCGCTATAAATAATTGACTACCTCTGAATAAAGTCCCATCCTTAATGAAATAATCCAACCACTTAATTCTATCAGCAACAATAGGTTCCTTACAAGCCTTTTGAGGTTCACTAAAATCTAGATCTTCCTCACACAAGACCTTCAATTCATTAAATCCCAGTACTGCAATTTTCATCTCAGTCAACAAAGTCCTTCTCGTAGTCAAAGAATCAACAACTTTATTTGGCACACCACTCTTATGTTTCAACACAAATGTATAGCTTTGCATAAACTCAACCCATATCGCATTTCTCTGACTCAACTTACCTTGGCTATTCAAATACTTCAATGCTCGATGATCAATATATAATACAAACTCCCTAGGTTAAAAATAATGTCTTCATTTCTTCAAGGCTTGGATTAAAGCATAGAATTCCTAATCATACATTGAATACCTTCTCTTAGCATCATTCAAATTATCACTGAAACAAGCAACAAGCCTTCCTTCTTGAGTCAAGACAACTCCAATTACATTTCCACTAGCATCACAGTCTACTTGAAATACCTTATTGGAATCAGGTAAAGCTAACACCAGTTGTTCTGTCACCTTCTACCTCAACAATGAAAAACTCCTTTGTGCTCCATGTGTCCATTTGAACTCCTTCCTATCTCCTCTCATGGTTTCAATCATCGCACCACATATTGAACTAAATTTCCTGATGAACTTCTTATAGAAATTATCCAACACATGAAATGATCTTACCTCTCCAACCTTCCCCGGTGTAGGCCACTCAACAATGGATTTCAATTTCTTAGGATCCGTCTTCAATCCTTTAATGGATATTACAAATCCCAAATATACTAACTCCTCCTTCATGAAATTAAACTTCTTGATGATAATCAGGAACTTCTCTTCCCTTAATCTCTGCAATACTTGTTTAACATGCATCATATGTTCCTCTTGGATCATACTGAAAATCAAGATATCCTCCAAATATAAAATGATAAAATTACCCAAGAATATCTTCAGGACTTCATTCATTAGCCTCATGAAAGTACTAGGTTCATTAGACAATCCAAAAGGCATTACCAACCATTCATACAATCCTTCATTTGTCTTCAATGCAATCTTCCACTCATCACCTTCTTTGATTCTAATATGATGATATCCACTCTTCAAGTCTATCTTGGTGAAATAATTAGCCCCACTCAAACAATCCATCAAATCATGCATCCTTGGAAAAGGTAACTGATACTTAATTATAATATGGTTGATAGCTCTTGAATCAGTACACATCCTCCATTGTCCATCTTTCTTAGGTTCTAACACTTTAGGCACTGCACATGGACTCAAAATTTCTCTGATCAACCCTCTCTGCAACAAATCTTGCATTTGCCTATTAAGTTCTTCATTTTCTACTAGTGTCATCCTATATGCTTCTTTATTAGGTAGACTAGCCCCTAGTATCAAATCCATGCAATGACTAATACTTATCGCCAGTAATAATCCATTAGGTACATTATCAAATATGATGTCAACATACTCATCCAACAATCCAGTGATTTCATTAGGATGTTCTTCTACCAATAAATTCTTGTTAGAATCCTTAGGTACTAAGGAAAAGCACACATTATTATGCTTCATTCCATCCAAAAAAATCCTATCACCCACTAGACAAATTCTTGCACTGGTACATACTTCACTCTTAAGATGTTCCTCTAAAGGTAACAATTGTGTTTCATCCCATTAGCAACAATAGCGTAAACATTCTTTCTACCATCATGTATAGGTTTCCTATCAAATTTCCATGGTCTACCCAACAAGTGATGACACACATCCATAGGCATAATATCGTACAAAACCTTATCGTCATACTTCCCAATATTGAATTTAACTAGACATTATTCAATTTCCAGTACCTTTTGTTCATCTTTTATCCATGCAATTTGATAGGTTTTAGGATGATCCATCCTATGCAACTTCACTTTGTCAACCAACTCCTCTGAAGAAAGATTATCAGAACTACCACTGTCTATGACAACATTATACACATTTTTTTGTACCTTACATCTAGTTCTTATCAAATTCTTCCTCTGTATAGACTCCTTCTCTTGTTCTCTATGGTATAGGACTCTCCTAGTCATCAAGGTGACACCTTCCTTTGCTTGATTATTTTTCACTGAACTGGTGGACTCTTCATCAACAAATGTTGTTCTCCTACTATCTTCTACCTTCTTTTTAGAGTTACCTTGCTTTAATTCAAAGGCTATATGTCCTTCTTTACCGCATTTGATTTAAGTGCCACTAAACTTCCTCCTTTCACCACTACCTTGTCCTTGATTCTAGTAGGAACCACTATCATTCCTCCTATAATGATCATTTCCTTAACTTCTGACTCACTTTTTCCCTAATCTACAGAAGGTGTGCCTCTACCTCTTTGGAATCTTCCTCCTCTACCTCTTTGTCTCTACATATGCCTTTTGTTCATCTTCTCTTCAACCTTAAAGGCCTACTTATAAGCCTCTTCCACACTCCTAATCTACAATAGATTGATATCATCTTGTATGGAGATCCTCAAACCATTAAGATACCAAGAAAATTGTTTTGCCTCATCATCTATATGACGTAATTTGATGTTCAACTTGTAGAACTCTTCAGTATAACTTCTAACACCTAGGTCTATTTTCTTCAAGTTCTGTAACTTTCTAAAAAAACTTACTTGGTATTCCTTAGTAAAAACTTAGCCTAAAAATTATTCACTATCCTATCCAAAGATTTGATTTTGTCTTTACCCCTTCTCTATCGATCTGTCTGCAAATGTTCCCACCATAAGGATGCATGTCCTTTTAACTTAGTGCAGGAATACTTTACCTTCTTCTCTTTATAAGTTCCTTCAAGTTAAAAATACTTCTCCATCTCTATGATCCAATCTATTAATTCATCAACATCTAGGTTTCCATGATAATTATACTGATGGTTCCTGATTTTTTTCATCTCCTTCTTCATCACTTGCATCTTCTATATGTTTTCCTCTCCTCTGAGAAGTCTCTACTTATAGACATCTAAAAATGGTTGAATGCTTATGCCCCCATTTTTTAATATGTCTTCTATATTGAGTGGTTGATCTTTATCATTCACTAATATTGTGTCATTCTTCCATGTCATCAATTACTAACATTTCTCTCATTTTGGCCACATTGATCATCTTCCTAAACCAATCCCAATCAATCCTAATCATACTTAATATTTCTAAATCAGTCCAGGATCATTCTAAACTTATTAAGATCATTTTAGGGCATTTTCAAAAATCATCAAAGTCTCATCTCTTTTCAATCCTTCTTCGATAGTGCCAAAGTTCATCGATGCTATCATCGCCAGTCTTGTCCAAGGCATTGTCAAAGTTCATTGATGTCTTATCATCATCAATCTAGGAGCATTTTCAAGTTCATAGATGTCTCTCCAGGAGCATTGTCAAGTTCATAAATGTCTTCTCCCCATCATTATTTTATTGCATTGTCAAATTTCATCGATGCCTCATCATCATATGGCTTCTTCGATAGCATTGTCAAAGTTCTTCGATGCTATTTTTCAGCAACCAAATCGAGTGCATTGTCAAAGATCATTGATACCTCATCATTTCCTAAATCATTTTAAAACTATCTAAATCCTTCTTGATCCTCATAAAATTTATCAAGATCAATTAAACTCCACATCATTGCCATCAATTCGGTCAATGCTTCATTAATTTATCCTCTTGGGATGAATAATCCATAGTTTATCCCTATGTACTAATTGAATAAATAAATTGACTTTATTTATTCCCTCTTTCCTATGTCTCCAAAATTAATTAATTGGTTAATTAGTATTTAATAAATTCCATTTTTTGGGGAAATATGAGTTTTTATAATTCAAAATTCCCTCCTATTAATTAGCTTCCATTTTTTATAGTTGTCATAATTTATGACACTTTCTTCTTTTACTTTGTCATAATTTGTTATATTTTATGAAAAATTTCCCTTTCCTTCTCCACACTAATTTTACCAATTGTATCTCTTAAAATTTTTCCTTATGTGTCATAATATGATACTTTTCCAATTTCACTTCTCAATTATGACTATCTTCCAATTTGTGCACCTAATAATTGCTAATTCTGCAATTTGGTCTATAATCCTATAAATTGAGATCAATTTTCTCAATCAAGTTAACCATCACATTTAAAATCTTCTCACCATAATTATAGTCTTTTGATTTCATTTTTTGAGTTCATTATTTCAATATGAGAGCTACATCAACATTTGGAGAAGCAAGAAAGAGCACAATTGTCAAATTGAGGGAGTTTTGTTCATAATTTGCATTCCTTTGTCTCAATTTATTTTATGTTTGGATAGGTTGATTGTGAATTATTTAGAGTTCAATGGTTCCTCTTTCATGCAACATTTTACCCATTTTTCTATCCTACATTTTGTGAACCCGATGTGAAAACATGTTTTTACTAACTGAATTTTGATGTTGTTTTGCATTTACAGGTCTAGGAAGAGAGTTGTGAAGTTGGTATGACTTCCCATGCACTTGGTTGATGTTTTTGGGCACTTGTTAGCCAAATTTGCGCACTTGGTAGCCAAATTTTCACACTTGGTTAATAGTTTAGGGCAGTTGGTGTTTAAGGCTCAAAACTAAGTGTTTTAGGGCTTCTTTGCTTTATGCATATCTTTTGCTTGCTATATAATCATTATAAAGGATAAATGAACCCTATTAAGGATCAAATTACTTAAAATTAATCTCATATTTGGTTTTTCAAGGTTAAAATCAACTCTCACATTTGATCTGGACTCTTAAAATGAACCTCACCTAGTTTAGGGTTCAATACAAGGGTAGTTAATCAACTTTCTTTCAATGTAGTTCAAGTTCAAAATATGGCTTAATTAGGGGTCCTAATTAATTAAAATATGTAAAATCAAGTTGATTGAATTGAAAAATAACCTAAAATGAATATTCCTACTTGATTTGGAAGCTTAAAATGAACATTCATCTAGCTTAGGATCCATTCCAAATCAGTCTAGTTAAGGTGTTTCCTAGTCAATTCACATCTAAATCTAGCTTAATTAGGGGTTATAAATGGATCATAATATTTTTGAATCAGGTTTTAAAATGGTTAATTTACCCTAATAATGGTAATAAACATTCTTATAAATGCATATTTGGTCAGTATAGAAGCCCTAGTAGCTTTCTGAGTCATTTTGGCCTTTGTTTCAAGTCCTGCACACTTGGTCACTATTGCTATGCACTTGGTCACTATTTTTGTGCACTTTTTCATTATTAATGTGCACTTTTGCATTAATTATGCATAGTTGGTCACTAGTTATGCACAGTTGGTAAATTTCAGGGTTTTATTGCTCATTCTTGTAATTTTGCATTCATACTTCTATTCTGGGCTTAGAATAGGGGATTTTTGGTGTTATTGATGATCTTTGCAGAAACTTGAAAATTGTGGGATGAATAATGAATCATAAACTACTAATTTATTTTATGTAGGATGTTTGATGAAGACCTTGTGTGTCTCTCAAAACTTTTATGCTTGTTTAGTAGTTAGAAAACACTTCAATTTGGGGCTTAAAAAGAATCACTTTGCTTATGTGTTTGAAGTGTATTTTAGATTTTAATCCTAAGAAATATATGAACCTATCCTCTCCCCTTGCCTTTTTGGATCTCGTGTTTAATAGAAATTCATATAATTCTTCTAGAGTGGCTACCTCTCGAGAGCTTTAGCATAGCCAGTGAAAGAGATTTCCCAAGTAGGAATGGGGAAAAGCCAGCCTCTTTTGACCCATTATAATCAAATACCTCTTTGAGATTAATGTATTAGAGGCCTAAGATCTCTTTTTCCTGGTATTCATGGGGATAATGGTCTCAATAGCGCTTGTGCTACCATAGTGCCTTGTATGATTCACAAGCAATCTTTGGAACATATGCCCCAACTAAACAATTCTTGTTGTAGTGGCCCTATAAAGCCTTATATTTGTTGGAGTTGGGGGAAACCCTGAAGAGATCCCACACTTTTGCAGCTCTTAGTAGAGGTAACGGTCCCTTGGGAGGTGATGACCCTTGGGATTTAAAGCTTGGTATGCCTGAGAAGTGAGTGTACTATAAGGAGGAGCTCATGCCTCCAATCTTCTAGGTTGTCAACTATGGGTAGGCACAACTGAACTTTGTTCAAGTGGGAATTCAATAGATACTGTCTTGGCTAGCCTAAGTTGTGGTGTGATTATTTTCTCTTTTTTACAACACCTAATTTGACTGACATGTCTTGTGTGGGTATTTCAAAATTTTAAAGAAAATATTCAAAAACACTCCTAAACATTAAATTCTCATTTAAATCATTCCTAAACATTCTTAAACACTTAGATTTGTGACATAAAATCTTGTCTCAAACTCTTGTGAACATATTGATCCTTAAAACATCCATCTTGAAGCCTTGTGGCATGCATAGTAGTCCATCATTCTTTCATATTCACATCATCGTCCCTTTTCAATAGTTGCATGTATTACCTCTTTTACATTAGTCCCTCTTGCATTTGCATTCTCAAAAGCCTCTTGCATTAGTCATCATCATAGTCCATTTTTCATACATATATCATCTTATAACTTCTTACGAACTTTGCAAAATCCTATAAAAAGATCCAAATCCTAGAGTCTTTCTTTATGTTATTGAAAAAAAGATTTTGACTTGGTCCCCATATCCCTCTATCCAATTGTCCCTTTATCATTTGGTCAAAATCCACATTTTCCATGATGGATTTGATCTAGTCCTTTTTATCCAATTTTCCATTTTCCCTCTTTATCCCCTTTCAAGTCAAGATCCCAATTCAATTTTCCTAAGGTTGTATTCTTAGGTTTTAGGTTTTCTTTTTTTCCAAATATTTTCAAAGTCAAAAATCTAAAAATCTTAGTTGCATAAGTCATAATTTGCTTTGCATAATCATCTAGAATCCAAAATTTTTATTTTCATAAAGATCTTGTATATCTTAGGTTGCATATCATTCCAAAATATTAAAAATCCAAAAGCAATTGCATTTAGCATATATCCTTTCATCCTTATATGAATTTAGACATCATGCCGATTGTGACAAGATGTCAAGTCCCAAAGAAATCAAATCAAATCTTCCAACCATAACGTGACATAATTCAACTAGGGCCACCACCAAATTATGAAACAATATTTGTCCCAATGCAACCAAATGATGTTGGCAAGTGGTTTATTCAGGAATTTTCTAGAATAGTTTAGGGTTGTCATTTATGGCAAAACATCTAGTACGGATGATCGCTTGGTGTAAAACACCATTTTTGGAGTTATAGCTTGCATAATGACCAAGTCCAGAAAGAAAAATTACAGAGTATAGCACTACATTTTTGGTCAAAGATCATAGTATATAGTGAATGAAGGCATGCGAGCTTAGGAGAAGCTATTTTGGGATGTATATGACCTTTAGTTAAGGTCTCTTATGTCTTGGTGTAGATCGCAGTAAGTTACAGTATGTTGAAGACATGTGAAGACAGAGTATCAGTGATACAAGATGTTGATTAATTGATGGAGATGATGAAGACTGAGTGATAATGAGTATACATGTTTGTAGAAGTGGTTAGATCAGTTATTATTTTTTCATTAATGTCAATCAATTGATTTAGTGATTTTTATTGAGTTACCATATCATACGAAGGAGGAGTTAAATGGGTGACAAATACAGATCAAAAAATGATGAAGTGATGTTGATATAGTTGTTTTCTTCTATATATTTGATTTTATCAAGTCATTAAACTTGATTGATTAAGTCAGAAATTACAAAGAGTTAATTTATGACTGAAAAGAGTTACTCTACTAAGCTAAACCGAGTCAGTCAGTATAGAGTTGTGTTGATCGGTTTTCTGTTACCGAGCACCGAGCAGTGAATGAAGTTAGTTACCGAGTTGCAAATAAAATTACCAAGTATAGGATATTGATTTTTAATGATGATAAGATCAAATTTAATATAAATCTATGATGATCTCGATGGAGATAATAATTAAAGGAATTTTTTTAGAAGATCTATGAGCAAGAAAATTCAATGGGAAGATCTAAGGTGAAGATCAAGCGGTTAAACTTGATTATGTGAGTTCTGAGAAAAGTTGAAGTTACAAGGTAAAAGTGAAACGGTTTACTGAGTTGAGATTTATGAAGAAGATGATTGAATGAATGAGTGCAAATGATGTAAACCTAAGCAATAAGATTAAGAGGCAAAACTATGTCTATATGAGAAATTAGCAGAGATTATGATGCTGGCGAATTGAATTAAGAAGCAGAAGAAGTTGAAGAACAGAGTTATCGAGCATAATAGATGAGAAGAAAAAGTAGAATCTATAGTCTAAAACAGAGACAAATGGATTATGTGATGCCAATATTCATGTGAGCATAAAGCATCTGACACAAGAAAAAGGTAGTTTCTATATTTACATATCAAAGTTTTATTGTTTTTTATTAGCATTTTTACAGCAAAAATATCTTAACCGAGTGGATTTAACAGTCCTATTTGTAAATCCTAGATGTAGGTGACATTTCAAAAGAGTATTTAAAGTCCTCTAGCAATGCCACTCCTAACAAGGTGAAGATCTTAACCGATCTGAGGGAAATCCCTTAACAGGGTCACATCTAGATAATGTGTTTATAATCTTTAACAAGATAAGTTCTTAATCAAGCATACTTCAAAAATGTACATTTTTATTGTGGGTCACAATTCCCACAGAGGTTTTTCCCATATTGGGTTGCCTCATTAAATATGGTGTCAACTAAGTTAAATCTATGTTTACTGAGTTTGAATGATATATTTTCATATTATGAGATGTATGATTGTTTAAGTTATTAAGTTATTTGGTGAATCATTTATTACTGTATTCAGTGTTACTGAGTGAATCAACGAGTTGATTTTTAAGTTTTTAAGTTTGATTTGGTCTAATTCACTTGCCCTCTTAGTGGGACCAACAATTGGTATCAAAGTGCTTGTTCTCTAAAATGTTAATTTTAAAAGGACTTGAGTCAAGATATAAAGATGTATAAGAGGGAAGCACCAAAGTTGAATAGGGAACATTTCTCTACATGGAAAAGTAGAATGAGATTGCATGTGTCTAGTATAAGATAATATGGACTTTATTTTCTTGATAATGAATATGTTGCACTGACTACTGCACCTTTGATAATCACTGAGCAAAGATAGAAACATGAACACACACAAGTTATGATTGAGATAGCTTCTACACTTACCGACTAGGAATATGATGAGCTTGATGGATGTACTACTTCCAAAAAAAATGTGGGATAATTTTTTTTGATCTATGGTGTAGATCAACATGTTTAGAAAGCAAAAGCATAAAGTTTGAGAGGTAGATTTGATTCAATGAGAATGAAACATGGAGAAAACATAATACAGTACAACACTAAACTTAAGGAGATTGTAAATTCTATTAGAGGAGTTGGTGGAGCCATAACAAAGAAAGATGTTACAAGAAAAATGTTGAGAACCCTGCTATCGAGTTATGTTAGTTGAGTATCTTCTATACAAGAGTTGAGATCCATTCCTTAGATGAATGTTTCTCTTGATGCTACTATTGGTAAGCTAGTTGGATTTGAGATTATTGATTTTGATAATAGTTTACCTGCTACATCTAAGATTGAGTCTACATTTAAGCCATCTTTGAATATAGAAAGCTCTAAGGATTCTAGACCTAGTGATGGATACTTAAGTAGTGCTAGTGAGAGATTTTATAGGTATCAGAGTGGTTTGGAAGAATTATATATTGCAGATGAAGAGAACGAGAGAGAGTTTAAAGATTTGTTGGCTAGAAGGCTACAAAGATGCAAAGGAAAATACCGAGGTATGTTACCCTTGAAATTTTTTTACTATAACAAGGTTGGTCATTTTCCATCTAACTACCCTGAGAAAGATAATGAGGAGAAGAAGGATAAAAAAGATAAGGAGGAAAGAGAAAATAGATTCAGGAGATTCAGAAACTACAAAAACAAAGGTAAGAAATATTGTCATATTGCTAATGAAGATTTAAGTGATGACAATTCAGATGAAAGTGATGAAAAAGAAGTTGTTTATGTTGTTATTAAATACAATTTTGATGAAGAAGAACCAAGAGCCCTAATATCACAATTAAGTAAGAATGACATATGGGTTATAGATAGTGGTTGTTTACATCACATGAATGGAGACACACTTAAGTTTATTTACTTGGAAAAGAATGATGGAGGATATGTTAGATTTGGTAATGATGCTCCATACCCTGTAAAAGGAAAAGGTTCTATAATTCTACTGAATAACATAATATGTGATTATGTTTATTGGGTTGAAGGATTAAAGTATAATATGTTGAGTGTTGTACAGTTAAATAACACAGGTCACCAGCTAGAATTTCAACATGGAATAGTGAAAGTTTTTGATAAGAAGGAAAATCTAATTGTTACTCGAGAACAATCTAATGGTAATTTATTTTATCTTGATACTTCTATGAAGAGTTTCATGTATGCTAAAGTTGAGGATGTCTAGTTATGGCACAAAAGGCTTTGTCATGTAAATTTTGACAACTTGATCAAAGTGAGTAAAAATAATAGAGTAAGAGGATTACCGAGATTAGAGAAACTTGAGAATGCTATGTGCAGAGAATGTCAAATGGGTAAGATGATTAAATCTAGTTTTTCAAGCAAAACTTATGTTATACAAGGAATTTTGGATTTAGTTCATACTAATTTATGTGGACCCATGAGAACTCAAAGTTAATATGGAGACAAATATTTTATTCTATTTGAGGATGATTATTCTAGAATTATGTCTGTAATGTTTTTAAAATAAAAATATGTTGCATTTCAAATGTTTAAGTGGTATAAGGCCCGAGTTGAGAAATAAAATAGAAGACAAATGAAATGTCTAAGATTTGATAGAGGAGGTGAGTTTACATCTGATGAGTTTACATTATTTTGTAATAAAAATGGAATTAAGAGATAGATGTCAGCACCAAGGACACCACAACAGAATGACATTGATGAGAGAATAAATATATCTATTATTGATTTTGCTAGGACATTGATGATTGAGAAAGGTATTTCATAAAACTTCTAGAGAGAAGTAGTCAGTACAAATGTTTACACACTAAACTGAGTACAAATGGAAAAAGGTACTAACAAAACACCTTATGAATTATTGTATGATCACAAACCTAATGTTACTTATATTAGTAATAACTGAGTGGGGGGGGGGGGGGGGCTGAATCAATGGCCTCAAAAATATTCTAATTAATCAACCCAAAAAATTAGTACCACAATATTAAGTCTCTAGTTATCATCAGTCCTATAAGATGAATGCCTTCAAATATACTTATCAAATTACTACTGCTCAGAATTCTTTGTTAAACCTTATTCTTTATGTTTACCAAATAGCAGTCTTTCAATTTACCAAAAAATAGTACAAATTACTTACAGTATACCGATCAATCTAGATTAGCGATGTGTAATGCAAATAACTAAAGTAATGAGTCATAAACACATTGACACATGGATTTTTAATGTGGAAACCCTGTTAAGGGAAAAACCACTTGGGACTGGTAACCCAAAAATTTTCACTCTTCTGAAGTGAGCTCGGTGAAGAGCCAACCCTGTTAAAGGTTACACACACACTGTTAGGTGTGACCTTACTAGAGGATTTAAAAGATTAGTTTTTCACTTGATATCGGGCATTTATATGCTACCTTCCTTGTCCAAACTTTTCTAGTTTGTCAAATGGTATCTGGCATCTCATGCTATCTTCATGATCAAACTTTTTGATACTCCTTGGGATGTATCTCGATATAGAAAGGATCTTTAAATCTTGCTCGGTTAAGAGACTTTCTAAATCAATGGTTAAACTAAAATAGTATGATCTGTTCACATATACAAATTATACTTGAATATTTTCAGATCTATTGTAAGCTCATTAAACCAATCTGATCAATATATCTTTTCAATACCTTTGCTCCACTTTTGTTCTGCTTGGTGATGCTATGCTATTTTGTTCACTGTCTGCAGAAATCTTTAGCTCTTTCCTCGGCTTGATTGATTAGGATTGTATGAATTTGTTCTTCATCAGTTTCTCTCCATCATCATCTTCTTCATTCGCTCCCCTTAATTCGTAATGAATTAAGTTGTCTCTTTATAGATATGATATCACCATTTCTAGGTTCTTGATTTTCTTGATCTTGGCATGATCCACAATCTTAGCCATTCTAATTTAAAGAAAAACTATTGTTTTATCTCATAGAGACATTCTTTCCAACTGGACACAACAACTTTAAATCCTTTACTTATCTCTAGCTTTATCTTGTCGATGAAAACAATGATAACTACCAGTTAAGTCTATATTTAGCTCTGCCAACTAGATATTTTTTCATTTTTAAACTCTAGTTAACTTCATTGTTTTAACTCTTTGATAGCTTCGGTCAACACTCCAATTCTCCTCGGGATTCTCTGTCGAGGTTTTCTATCCATTGGGCTGCACTGTAAATCTAGCTGTCGAGTATGCTTGTGATTCAGCTCATTGGTAATGCTTGTTAGGTTTCATGCTCGAGCATCAGAGTGACTTGACTTTCAGTTATCTTTGTCTATCAGGTTCCACTAGCTGTCGGCGTTTGAAGTCACATAGTGAATTCTTGTCTTTTATGCATTACTAAAAGCCTAATCTTTATCTCTCTAATTCTCTGAAGTCTTTGACACTTTGATTATAACTGATTAGATTATATCAAGTTGACATCAATTTCAATACAATCCATTAACTGATTTAATGTCTTGAATTATCTTTCTGTATTTTGGTGATTAACTTAACATCTTCAAACATTCAATCAGTTACATGTCATCAATCTCTCCCTTTGGCATTGATGGCAACACACTACATTATCATACTATACTATTACTAATACAATATGAAATATAACAGTTTCATCAATCTTTCCTATTTTAACTATTACAAATGTCTGGCTTTCGGTAAGCTCAAATAGCTTAGATTTGTTTCTTGCATAGTGGTTTTCTTTAATATTCAATCCCTTCATTGGATAGATGTGGCATCTTCTGTCTCTATTCTGATATGTTCTCTACATTGACTGATCCTCTTCTTGATAATCTATTTTTCCTTTGACATCAATCTCTCTCTCTTTGTATGAACTCTCTCCCTTTGTTACTTCTCTAACTTAGATGGATATTTCATATGTAATCAATTTCTCTCCCTTTGAATATTGATTATCTCTTCCTTTTGATTCTCAAGAACTTCTCTTCATGGATAATGATATAATCTTTTCTGATAATGAGATAATTAATCTCTCTCTTTAACAACAATGCCAAACAAGTTTCTTCAATATCATATTCCATCCCTTTATATAATATATTCATTGAATTTCCCTATCCATCAACATTACAATGTCTCTTGTGTTCGGTGAAGATTTGTACCTTGCTGTGTACACACGTGTCTATTTATGTTCATTTTGATGTTTGCATAAACATGAATGATCTTATGATTGTGTGTAGGCTGATGCAGTCTTCTAGTCAGCTTACTGACCGATACACAAGGGTTGGACCCCTAGTCTCTATCTCAGGTACTCAAATGTATCTTTTGGTAATGGCTTGGTGAATATATCAGCTAATTGTTCTTTTGATTGAACATATTCTAGTATCACCTCCTTTTCTTGCACTTTTTCTCTTAGATAGTGATACTTGATAGCAATATGCTTAGTCTTAGCATGCATGACTGGATTCTTAGAAATATTAATTTTAGTGGTATTATCACAATAGATAATTACTAGTTCAAGAATCTTCATATTCATACCTTCCAGAAACTATTTGATCCATGCAATATTGGAGCAATTTGCAGCAGCAACTACATACTCTTCTTCTGCAGTAGACTGAGAGATGCATCCTTGCTTCTTGTTGATCTATGTGACAAGTCTATCACCCATGAAGAATGCTCCTCCATTTGTGCTCTTTCGATCATCAATGTTTCCAGCCCAAACAACATCTGTATAGACTTGTAGCTCAAATTTTCCTTCTCTTTTATACCATAAGCCATAGTCCTTGGTGTTCTTTAGATATCTTAGAATTCTCTTGACATCAGACATATGTGATTCTTTGGGATTAGCATAGAATCTTGCAACTATTCCAACTGCATGTGTTATATCTAGTTTGGTATGAACAACATACATTAGTATTCCAATCATTGATCTATATAAGGTTTGATTTACCTCATTTGATTTGTCTTCTTTTGTCATCTTACATCTGGTAGCCATAGGTGTTCCAACTAGTTTTGAATCTTCCATCTTGAATATCTTCAACACTTCCTTGATGTATTTGGACTGAGTGATATATATGCTTGCATCTTGTTGAAGAATATGTAGACCAAAAAATAATTTGATATCCCCAAACATAGACATTTCAAACTCTTTGCTCATTTCATTATCAAAGGATTTTCATAACATTTCATTTCCCCCAAAAATGATATCATCAACAAAATTTTAAGCAATCAAAATATTACCATCGGTATCTTCTTTTAAGTACAGATTGCTATTTTCACTTGTTCTTACAAATTTAATGCTAATAAGATAGGAGTGAATTCTTTCATACTAGGCTCTAGGTGCTTGTTTCAATCCACACAAGGCTTTATGTAGTCTACATACCATGTTACTCTTGTCTAGATCAAAAAACCCTTCTTGTTGTTCAACGTATACCTCTTCTTCCAGTATTCCATTTAGAAATGCAGATTTGACATCCATCTGGTATACCTTGAATCCTTTGAATGCAGCATAAGAAAGTAAGATTCTAACTCCTTCTAGTCTAGCAACGGGTGCAAAGGTTTTGCCATAATTAATACCTTCTTCTTTTGCATATCCCTTGCATACTAACCTTTCATTGTTTCTTGTGAGCTCTCCATTCTCATTCAGCTTGTTTCTAAATTCCAACCTTCTTGTCTACTATGATTTGATTATGTGGATGATGTCTTCTGACATAATTTTCAAGTTTAGGTTCAACTCTTTATTCATCATTCCTATCATCTTCTTGACCTTTGTTCTGATCTCCATCACTCGAAACATCATCTTAAGGATTTTCCTAATTTTTGGTAGTTGCATCCTGATGCTTGGGTGCAATGTTCTATTGCTCAAGAGAAATACACTATTGCTTGGGTAGAGTGTTAGGTTCTGTATAAACAAACCTATTGTAGTCCTCTGGTTCTCTTCTTCTTTCCTTATCATTCTTTTCTACAAATTCATCTATTTTCACATTTTCACTTTCAATGATCTTGTTAGATGACTTGTTAACACATTTATAAGCCTTACTTTTGGTTGAATACCCTAGAAAGATACCTTCTTCACTTTTGGAGTCAATTTTTCCATTTCTATCATCCTTCAAAATATAATATTGACTACCAAAGATTTTGAAGTAACTTACATTAGGTGTATGACCATACCAAAGCTCATAGGGTGTCTTCTTTGTATCCTTCAATTGTACTCTATTTAATGTGTAGACAACAGTATTGACATCTTCCCTCCAGAAAGCTTGAGTGATGCTCTTCTCAATCATCAATGTTCTTGCACATTCAACAATTGATATATTTCTCCTTTCAGCAATTCCATTTTTCTGTGGTGTTCTCAGTGCAGAAACATGTCTTTTAATTCCATGCTCATTGCAATAGTTAGTGAATTCTTCTAAAGTAAATTCCCCTCCTCTATTTGACCTTAAGCATTTCAATTTCTTTTCACTTTGTTTTTCTACCATAACTTTATACCATTTAAACATCTTGAATGCTTTTGATTTATCTTTTAAGAACATAACTGTCATAATTCTAGAATAATCATCAACAAAGAGAATAAAATACCTATCTCCATAGTAACCCTTTGTCCTCATGGGTCCACATAGATCAGTATGGACTAATTCTAGAATTGCATTAGATGTATGGGTTTTACTCTTGAAACTAGACTTTGTCATCTTACCTTTTTGACAATTCTTGCACATGATATGCTCAGGCTTAGTCATGCTTGGTAAGCCTCTGACATTCCTTTTGTTTCTTATCTTCATCATGTTTCCAAAATTCACATGACACAATATTTTATGCCACAACCATATGTCTTTGTTTCTAGCCATTAAACAAGTGGTGTTAATGTCATCAAGATAGAAAAGGTTACCTTTTGTCTGCTCACCTGTTCTGATCAACCTTCCTGATTCATTGAAGATCTTTGCCTTCTTATTTTCAAATGTCACTCGGTGACCTATATTATTCAGTTGTGAAACACTTAACATATTATAATTTAGTCCTTTTACCCATTATGAATTTTCACATTTGATCAGGTTATTCAACATTATAGTTCCTTTACCTTCAACTGGACAAGGTGTATCATTTCCCATTCTTACTGAACCACCATTATAGTATTCAAAAGTCTCAAACTTTTGTTTATCACTAGTCATAAGGTGAGTGCAGCCACTATCTATGATCTAGACATCATTCTTACTAACCTTAGATATGAGTGTAATTTCTATATACCTTTCTTCTTCTTTGTCTGAATCATCTTCATGGCTACAAATACCATCTCAATGTATTGTTCTGATTCGGTATCAATGTCATCATCTCTGTTCTCAGCTAGGTAACAAGATTTCTTCCCTTTTTCCTTGTAGTTTCAGGTATCTCTTTTTTCAAATTGTCAGTTGCTTCGGTAATCTCTATTATCACCTCTATCAAACTTCTTCTCATATGATCTGTCAGTACTTCTGTCATCTTTTCTTCTGTTTGGACATCTTGCAGCAAAGTGTCCAACCTCTTTACAATTGAAACATACAAGTGGTAATTTACCTTTGTATCTACCTTTGCCTCCCTGCAATCTTCTTGCCATTAGTGCTTCAATCTCATCAAGTCCTTGATCCTCATTATGAATTTCACTATCATTTCTAATAGCATGTTTATGAATTGAATTAATTATTTTTAAAGAAGATTTGGTAAGACACTATTATCAAATTTATTCATCTCAAATGAAATCATTCTACCAATCAGACTATCTAGAGTAACTGTATTATATGCAACTGCTCTCATTTCTTGAATAGCAGAAACTCTAATATCATATACAGGTAGTAAGGTTCTTAAAATTTTACTTACCACTATCTCCTCTTCAAGTACACCTCCAACTCCTCAAACAGCATTGACTACCTCTTTTATTCTATAGCTACACTAAGTGATATTTTCTCCATCTTTCATCCTTAGGTCATCAAACCTTCCTCTTAGGCTTTCTACCTTGGCTCTTAGTACATTAGCATCTCCTCCATGTACCAGCTTCAACTTATCCCACATTTTCTTTGTAGAGATGCAGGTTTTGACATCTTCAAACTCAGAATTAGAGAGTGATGAAGCAAGTTCTATCATCATGCAATTATGCTAATGCTTTTCTCTTAATTGCTCAAGAGTGTGAGGTCCTGTAGGAAACACATATTTAGTATCAAGGTGTTGAGTAACATCATTACCAATACCTGATAGGTGGATACTTATTCTACTTTTCCATGATGCAAAGTTACCTTTATTCAACTTGGGCACATCTCATTTGTTCATCTTGTGATTTTTTTCTTGAGTTGTTAAACTCCCTTTCTAAGCACACAAGCTTTGATACCAATTTTTAGTAATAACTGAGAGGGGGGGGGTGAATCAGTGGCCTCAAAAATATTCTAATTAATCAACCCAAAAACTTAGTACCACAATATTAAGTCTCTAGTTATCTTCAGCCCTATAAGATGAATGACTTCAAATATACTTATCAAATTACTACTGCTCAGAATGCTTTGTTAAACCTTATTCTTTATGTTTACCAAATACCAGTCTTTCAATTTACTGAAAAATAGTAAATTACTTAGAGTATACCGATCAATTCAGATTAGCTATGTGTAATGAAAAACACTAAAGTAATGACTCATAAACACATTGAAACATGGATTTTTAATGTGGAAACCCTATTAAGGGAAAAATAACTTGGGACCGGTGACCCAAAATTTTCACTCTTCTGAAGTGAGCTCGGTGAAGAGCCAACCCTGTTAAAGGTTACAAACACACTGTTAGGTGTGACCTTGTTAGAGGATTTAAAAGATTAGTTTGTCACTTGATATCAGGAATTTCTATGCTACCTTCCTTGTCCAAACTTTTCTAGTTTGTCAAATGGTATCTGGCATCTCATGCTATCTTTATGATCAAACTTTTTGATACTCCTTGGGATGTATCTCAATATAGAAAGGATCTTTAAATCATGCTCGGTTAAGAGACTTTCTGAATCAATGGTTAAACTAAAACAATATGATCTATTCACAGATACAACTTATACTTACAAATTTGTAAATCTATTGTAAGCTCATTAGACTAATCTCATCAATATATCTTTTCAATACCTTTTCTCCACTTTTGTTCTTCTCGGTGATGCTATGCTCTGTTGCTCGGTGTCCACAAATTTTTTATCTCTTTCCTCAACTTGATTGATCAGGACTGTATGAAGTTATTCTTCATCAGTTTCTCTCCAGCATCCTCTTTTTTATTCACTCCCCTTAATTCATAATGAATTAAGTTGTGTCTCTATATACATGATATCACCATTTCTAGGCTCTTGATTTTCTTGATCTTGGTGTGATCCGCAATCTTAGCCAATCTGATTTAAAGAAAAACTACTATTTTATCTCACAGAGATCTTCTTGCCAACTAGACAAAACAAATTTAAATCCTTTACTTATCTCTAGCTTTATCTTGTCGATGAAAACAATGAGAACTACCAGTTAAGTCTATATTTATCTCTACTAGCTAGATATTTTGTCATTTCTGAACTCTAGTTAACTTCGGTGTTTTAACTCTTTGATAGCTTTGGTCCACACTCCAGTTCTCCTTGGGATTCTTTGTTAGGGTTGTCTGTCCATCAAACTACACTGTGATTCTGGCCGTCGGGTATGCTTGTGATTTAGCTCGTCGGTAATGCTCATCGGGTTTCTTGCTCGGGCATCACAGTGACTTGACTTTTGGTTATCTCTTTCCGTCGGGTTCCACTAGCCATCGGTGTTTGAAGTGACATAGTGAATGATTGTCTTTTATGCATTACTAAAATCATAATATTTATCTCTCTTATTCTCTGAAGTCGTTGACACTTTGATTATAACCGATTAGATTATATCAAGTTGACATCAATGTCAATACAATCCATTAAATGATTTAATGTCTTGCATTATCTTTCTATATTTTGGTGATCAACTTAAAATCTTCAAACATTCAATCAGTACATGTCATAAAGTTATTTCAAAGTTTTTGGAAGAAGATGTTATATATTGAAAATTTCTAGAGAAGGAAAGTTTGATTCTAAAGGGGATGAAGGAATATTCTTAGGATATTCTACAAGGAGTAAAGCCTATAAGTGTTTGAATAAAGTTACTAACAAAATGGTGGAAAGTGCAAATGTGAGAATCGATGAGTTTGCAAAAAAGAATGATGAATAAAGAAAAAAGGAACCTGAAGACTATGATAAGTTTGTATATTTACAGCCTGATGTTCCTGACACCTTATCGAGATCACCTACCAAGGAGGAAGCTAAACAGATTGCTCTACAACCAAATAGTGTGGATGAAGAACCGAGACCTACTGAGCCCATTTTAGAAAAATATGTGAGGAGGCACCACTCCTCAAGCAAGATTATTGGAAATAAAGATACTAGAGTGATGAATAGAAGCAAGGTAAGAGACACTAGATGTTTGATAGCTTCATTTGAGCCAAACAAAGTTAAAGATGCACTAGATGGTGAAGATTAGATGAAAGAAATGAAAGAAGAGTTTGATCATATAGAAAAGAACAATACATGGACTTTAGTACCTAGGACAAAGGATAAAAATATTATTGGTACTAAATGGATTTTTAGAAACAAGTTGAATAAGAATGGTGAAGTTATCAGAAATAAAGCTAGATTGGTTTGCAAAGTTTATGCACAAGAAAAAGGAATAGATTATGGAGACAAGTTTGCACCTGTTGCTAGATTAGGAGTTAGAATAATTATAGCTTATGTGGATAACAAAGGATTCAAATTTTATCAAATGGAAGCCAAGTCTGCATTTCTGAATGGGATACTGGAAGAGGTTTACATTGAAAAACTTGAAGAATTCATTGAGAGAACAAATAAGAACAAGGTATGTAAGTTATATAAATCTCTTTATGGTTTGAAGTAAGCACTCTGAGCATGGTATGAGAGGTTTCACTCTTATCTAATCAAAATAGGATTTCAAAGAACAAGTGATAACAATAATGTTTACTTGAAATGTGACAGTGATAACAAAGTTTTGATTGTTGAAATTTTTGTTGTTGAAATGAGAAAAGAGTTTTAAATGTCAATGATTAGAGAGTTTAAGTTATTTCTAGGACTATAGATACAACAAGCTACAGAAGCGATCTATATTACACAAGCTAAGTATATCAAAGAGATCCTCAAAACTTTTGGTATGGAATATTTTAAGCCTGATGGCGCACTGATAGTCACAGGATGTAAGTTATATAAAGAAGATGAGACATAAGAGGTGGAAAATACTCTTTACCGATCCATGATTGGTAAATTGTAGTATTTTGTTCACAACAAACTTGATATAGCACATGGTGTTGGGATTGTTGCAATATTTTCTTCTAATCCCAAGGAAATACATATGTTTGCAGTCAAGAGAATTTTTAGATATCTAAAAGGAACTGAAGATTGTGGTTTATTGTACAAGAAAGGAGGTATTTTTGATCTACAAGTCTACACTAATGCAGATTGGGCTGGAAACATTGATGAAAAAAAATGTAATAGTGGAGGTGCATTCTTTCTAGATGAAAGATTGGTCACATGACTAAGAAAGAAGTAGAGTTGCATTTCACAGTCTACTGTCGATGCAAAATATGTTGTTGCTGCCATGAATTTTGTGAATATTGTTTGGATCAAATAACTACTTGAAGGTATGCAAGAGATTATTTCAGATCCTATAAATATTTTCTATGATAACACAAGTGCTATCAATATATCAAAGAACCCAATTATGCATTCAAAGACCAAGTACATTTCTATCAAGTATCACTACTTGAGAGAACAATTTCAAGAGAAGAATGTGGTATTGGAATATGTGAATTCAAAAGAACAATTGGCTGATATCTTTACAGAGCCACTACCGAAGGGTTCTTTTGAGTATCTTAGAGGTAAATTAGGGGTTCTTCCCTATCCAATATTCACTAAGTAGCATGAGGCATGTTGCATCAATTTTGAAATTTATTAGAATATCTATTCTTGAATTGATGTTAGTGTGACACACCTTAGATGATTCCTGAAGTTGTGAATAAATTTATGTATGTAATGAGTATTTGCACATGTAAGGCATAATCCACTACTGAAAATAGTTTTCAGGAGTATGAATTTTTGGCATTGTTATCAGAGAGGGAGAGTATCAAATTGATGAAAAATATCCTAAAGGAGATATTGATGAAAGAGGGAGAGAATAAATTGTTACTATTTACTCATAAGGGAGAATCATAATGTATGCTACCATATCAAAAGATTTATTCCAGAGAGAGAACTGTGAATAGTTTGAAGATCAGAAACAAAATATCAACTAAGAGGGAGTAATGATAGAGATTGACAATATTGAGAGTTTCCATCATCAATTTCTATAGTACTACTATAGTGTTGCCATCAATGCCAAAGAGGGAGATTGTTGATTAACTGATGGATATGATAAAGACCGAGTGATAATGAATATACATGTTTGTATAAATGGTTACATCAATTATTATTTGGTCATTGATGTCAAGCAATTGATTTACTGATTTTTATTGAGTTACCATATATCATATGAAGGAGAAGTTAAATGGGTGACAAATACAGATCAGACAATGATGGAGTGATATTGATATAGTTGTTTGATACTATATATTTGATGTTATCAAGTCAGTACACTTGATTAATTAAGTCAAAAATTGCACAGAGTTAAGTTATGACTGAAAAGAGTTACTCTACCGAGATAAACTGAGTCAGTAGGTATAGAGTTGTGTTGATCAGTTTTTTGTTACCGAGCATCGAGCACCAAGCACCGAGTAGTGAATGAAGTTAGTTACTAAGTTGCAAAGCAACTTATCGAGCACAAGATATTGATTGTAAATGATGATAAGATACAATTTAATACAAAGTTATGATGATTTGGATGGAGATAAGAATTAAAGGAAGTTTGTTATAAGATCTATGAGTGATAAAATTCAATGGGGATATCTAAGGCATAGATGAAGAGGTTAAACCTGATTATGTGAGTGCCAAGAAAATTTCAAGTTACAAGGTAAAAGTGAAATAGTTTACTGAGTTGAGATTTATGAAGAAGATGATCAAATGAATGAGCGCAAATGATGGAAAACCTAAGCAAGGAGATTAAGAGGAAAAAGTATTTCTATATAAATGATGGTAAATTAAAAGAGATTATGATGCTAGAAAATTGAATTAAGAAGCAGAAGAACTTGAAGAACAGAGTTACCGAGCAAAATAGAGAAGAAGAAAGAGTACAATCTACAGTCTGAAATAGAGACAAATGGAGTATGTGATGCCAATATTCATGTGAGCATAAAGGATCTGACACAAGAAAAAGGTAGTTACTATATTTACAAATCAAAGTTTTACTATTTCTTATTAGCATTTGTAATAGATAAAATCTCTTCGCCGAGTGGATTTAACAGTCCTATTTGTAAATCCTAGACGTAGGTGACATTCCAAAAGAGTGTTTAAAATCCTCTGGCAAGGACACTCCTGTTAATGTTTGTAGCTTCAGTCGTATGACATTAGAATACATATACTATATGTTGATTAATAATAATATAATATATATGTTATATTATTATTAATCATATAAAATTTAATATTCAATATTAAATTATTCTTAATTAATAATTTATTGATGAAACATTACAGGATTGATTAAATTATAATTAATGGGAAGATGCATGTCCTTTCTTATAAATAATAATGAATAGACATGTCTCTCCTAGCCTCATTCCCAATATAAATAAAAGAGAGATTGTTGCATTTGGAAAAAACATACAAAATAGAGTGCTATTACATTTGCAACTATCCTCAAAACTTAACATTGTATCAGAGCCAGACTACAAATGTAAGAGAGTAGTTTATGTTAGAATTCAAAGAATTCATAAGCTAAGATCATCTACATGTAAAATAACCTGTTACAAAAGAAAAGCTTGGAGAGAAAGACAAAATATTCATTCAAAGAGGGAATGCAAAATACACAAACCTTATGAAGGTGATCGAAACCCTAAAAGAAAAACCTTAAAGGGGAAAAATCTAGGTTGAAAAATAATAATTAATAAAAGAATTAATTATAATATGCCTAAATTTTAGCTTAAGTGAAATAGAGATAATAAGCGACTTAATAATTAAATCAATATGATTTAATTAATAAGTGGAATCACTTTATTACTCTAACACCCCCCTTAAGATAAACTTAGGGAGAAGCTAAAAACCTAGAAATGGCTACTGAAAGCAGGAAATGGGTCCTGCCAACAAGGCCTGATCAGGTACCTACGTACAAAAAGTCTTTGTAAAGAGGAGAAAAGGAGAAAACCCAGTGGGAAAAACCCCTCTCCAAAAAGAGATGAAGCCTAGTGAAGGACAGAAGAAGCCTCCAAACTAGAGAATGTCCCAGAGAATAGGAACAGAGAAAGAACATGTAGAACACCTCTTAAGCATGAAGGTGCAAACACTGTCAAAAAATAAGTGTTGGAACCTCCACTGTAATAGAACATGCTCAAGTAGAGAAGACTATAAACAAAGCCTGAAGAGTTGATCAATCGAAGATGGAAGAATGCCTCCAAAACATGAATGAAAGAAGAGTGTCCATATGGTAGATGATCCATCTCACTAAAATGCATAGGTAATAGCCACTGCATCCGCCTAGTACATAGGAACAAATACTAAATACATAGATCACTCCATCAAACCAAGGAAGCATTATAACCAATAAGAGATACCCCCATAATGCTGAGCACAAAGAGGCGTGACAGGTACACTGAAATAGACAGCCAAGAAACACTGCATGATGGAGAACATACAAACACATATAAAGGATAGTGTCATGGAAGGAATACTCACTGGACACACATAATGAGGCTAATGTCATGGAAGGAACACTCACTTGACAAAGGTAGATGGAAAACAATACAAATATCACACCCCCCATGGCACTTTATAATATAGTGCAAGTACAATCAAGCACAAAATGTGCAGGATCCCAAGCATGCATGATGACACTTTATCTCAGTGCATTTGCAAAAACAAGATGCTATAGAAAAATACATCTACAATATCCAGAAAGAAAATGATCCTAGGACCTGAAACATCTAAGATATCCACCAGAATGCCATAAAGCAAAAAATTGAATAAAAGATACAGGGAGCAAATTTTGGGTGTGAGACCCATAGAAAAATAAAGGAGAATAGAAGAATCTTTCTGACGCCATGTGAAAATAAAAAAATGGAGTCGAGAGGAGCAAGATATAGTGATCGGAGCACAAAAATGGAACCCTAAATTTTAATGGAAAAAGCTTTGCAAGATGGAAAAGTAAGATAACCAAACTAGAAAAATTAGATCGACCTCAGAACCAACTTTCCGTTGATATCTTGTTTGGTGAAAAATGCCTCCGTTTGCTCAAGTTATGAGCAAATAAGCACTAGTAGGTCAAACAACAAATGAACCGGAAGAAACCCTAGCCAAAAATGGCAAAGCCCAGCTAAACTGGTGAAACCCTCCAAATCTGGACTACCTCCAGATTTCCCACCAAATTTGGCAAAAAAATTTTTTTTTTTTTTTTGAAAAAAAAAATGATAAAAACAACAATTGTTTTTTTTTT
>MU226012.1:412773-447246 GCA_018584345.1 Thuja plicata | reverse complement strand
CTTTAGTGCTTAAGCTTTCTCTTAGGTGCATTAATAATTAATTCTTTTATTAATTATTAATGTGCAACCTAGCTTTTTTAGTTTTTAGGGTTTTGGTCACCTTTATAGGTTGAACCTTGTAATTCTTCTTTCATAACTTGGAATATAATTTTTCTCTCACATTTTTGAGCATTTCTGAGCTCTTCTTTTTCCTCCTTTCCGCTTCTCTCTTGTGATAGGTTATTTACATGCAGGTATTCTTTGGGTTCTGTGGATTTGTATTTCTCAAATCCTACAAAGTATGTGTATGATGGAATGTATGGATGTGAACAGATGAATGCATTATGATACATCAGAATCAGACAGATGGTGATGCAAGCTTCGATTGGAAATACCTAAGCATAAAAGATGCTTGTATTGTTCACTATTGAGAAATCATTGTAACATAATCATATTTATGATTTTATGAGCAGTGACTAAGTATACCTTTAACAGGGTTTTTGTATTCCTCTAACAAGGAAATGTGCTAATGTAATAATTAGCTCCTAATAGGGCTAGGTCTCCTAGCAGGAACATAATACTTTTATTACATATTTGTGGGTACCATCCCCACTGGGGTTTTCCCTTGGCCAGAGTTTCCTTGACAATAAATTCATGGTGTTATGAGTTGTGTATTTTTTGTTTATGTTCTTTTCATTTTAGCAATTATCTGGTTAAGTTAGAATTTACTAAGTTTAATTTTAAAGTGTTGTAATATTGATTCACCCCCATCTCAATATTACTTAATCCTAATAGTTGGTATCAGAGCTATTGGCCCTTGGAGAGAAATTATAACAACTTAAGGGAGATCAAGATGGATTATGAAAGTTTGGAAGAAAACTTTGAAGCAACACTTGAAGACCTTGATACGGCTAAAGCATAGAATGGTTACTTGAAATTCAAATTGAGAAGAGCTAAGGGTTTCATCAAGAAACTTAAAGAACAACTTGAACTATCCAAGAGTCAGAGACAAGATCTTATGGATAAGATAAAAGAATATTCAGATAATGATACTTTAGATCAGATAAAACATCTTGAACAAGAGAAAGATAATTTGAAGCTTGATCATGAAACTACTTCCCTTCAGATGGCTAAAGAGATTAAAAAGTTAAAGAATGAAATAAAAAAAATTGAAGAACCCTTAAAAGATGAAAATATTTAGATGGGACAAATGAAGACTAAACTTGATCACTACAAGAACAAGTATCTACAATTAGAGAAATATAATTAGATCATAAAGGGATAACTTGTTTAGGAAAAGAAACATATTGAAAAACTTCATTCAAGTGGTGATAAGATTGATGAGTAGAGATATAGACAGAAACCTAAAGGAGACATGACTAGAGTTGGCTTCAATGAAGCTAAATGTTCAAAGACTCGGGAAGAAAAATTAGAAGTAAAGACTGATGGAGAAAGAGCTACTCTTGAAGAACCTAAAGATTAGATCAGACCTTTTAGAGGTAGATGTTTTGGATGCAACAAGATTGGACATATGAAGAGATATTGCAGAGGTAAAGCTCAATACAAACCTTTTTTAGGGTATTTTTTAATTGTAATGCATTTGGACACAAGGTAGAATGTAGGAAACCTGATCAATCAAGAATCAAGAAAGATTACAATAGGAAAGGAACAACAACTAAGATCACATGTTGCAAGTGCAATAGCTTTGGGCACATTGGAAATTATTGTAAGTTGCAGGTTAGTTAGAAGAGATCACTTCCTACATGCTACAAATGTCATAATCCAGGACACATAGAAATTTTTTGCAAATACAATAGAACTGACAACATAAGTGGTCCTCCACCTATTGATACAAAGAAGAGTATTGGTGATGTTAAGAGTATTGCGGAAGAATTTAACAGTCACTTGAGAAAAGAAGAAGATGTAAACCATGGTAAGGTATGGAAAGTAAAGGAATAAAATAAGGAAATGGTTCAAGGACAGTCAGTAGATGCTACCGAGTCTTCACTTGATGCAAACATTGTCACATTAACCTAGATGGCCAAGCACAGCCTTAGGGAGAGCATTGAAAGGAAACATCAAAAATCTATCCAGACCCTGGTTTTGAGGAATAAGCTCTTGCGAGATTAGAAAGAGTATTTGGAGATATTATGGAACTTATATCTGTGATCGCATGGCTTTACAATCTATATCCTGTGATCCACAGATTGTTAATTGACATGATTATGTGCAGAGATGAGTTTATTGGGACTGTGTCATTTCTTTACAAAATGAAGTATAAGGTCAATTGAAACAACCTTTCTAAACATTATTTGAAGAATAGAGCCCAAGGAGAATATGGATTTGAGATGAGAGAAGCAAAGAAGCAAGGTTGTTGAGCATTTGATCGAAGTAGAAATTCACGGAATCGACAGATAAAAGGTATTTAGATCATTTACAAAACTTTGGCTATGGATACTTTGTTGGTTTTTTATGTTGCCAAAAGGCCTAGGTATAAATTCAAGAAACACCCATTCAAGTCAAGTGAATATGATTTTGAAGGTGCATTTTCACAAACACTCTACGAGATTCTACATGTCAATGACATTAGGGCTTACATTCATTGTAAGTATGAATCTCTAGGAGACTTTGAGATCTATAAAGAGATGAAGCACATGATTAGAGCAGATGGTAAGATGAAATCCAAGTTTGCACATCTTGAGAACCTTAGTATAGTGTGAATGACTGCACTCTACAAATTCAGCAAAGAGGAAGGGATTAAGATCATTCTGAGCATATTTCATGACCAATTTATTTGGCTCGGAGATCAACCAATGAAGATTTGTAGTTACTTAATTCATGCTATAATAGGTTTGGATAACTCTGGTGTTATCCCTTTCATGGAGAAGAACACAAAGAAACAGGTGGAAACCCTAACACATTCCTGATGGGATAAGAGATCAATGATCATTAATGAAATATTTCAGAAAGATGTTAGATTAGTTTTAATGATTATCGGTTATAAACTTATAAACTACATTACAGCAGCCAACCTAACTCAGTATTCACAGGAGTGATTATGATGGCATATAGAATGGTGAAAGAAAATGTTAAGTATAACCTTTGTGAAATACTTGCACAACAATTTTTGGATAATGTGAAGCAAATCAAGAAGGATAAGTCAAAGGCATTTAGGTTTGGCTCTCTATTAATACACATGTATATTCATATTGTTCATAGTTTTCCTAGTATGCACCCTAGTTCTTGGAAGGGCAACAAACCCACTGCAATTTAGATAACATGGTTATATAAGACAGAACAATACATGGGTTGATGGTGAATTATTTGGGATTATCAAAATCTTATAGAGACAGATGAAGGAAAGAATGAGGATACGTGAGGCATTAGAAGAAAATAAAAGGATACAATCTATTTCATGGTTGAAACTAATTGTGTTTTCTTTGAGGTAGTGCAACCTAGGATGTGGTGTTATCATCTAGGATATGAAGTCAGTTCTGAGGTCTTGAACATGCAAGTAGAACACATTCTATCCTTAGAAATTGATCCATCTGAAGAAAGATGGGGCAACTATGAAGAGAAGTCTGCAAAGGTAAGGGAAGAATAGACTTGAGTTGCAAGGAAGAGAAAAGTAGAAAATGTGGTTGATGATGTAGCAGCCAAGGATGGTATAACAAAGGAGGAGATGAAAGAGGTAAGAAAGAAGATGACAAAAAGAGCTTCTAGATTGGCGAGCACTTCTCCTGCAGCTCTTCCACCTCTAGAAGTTGAGAAGGATATCAATCCACCTCCTATTGTGACTATTGTACTAGAAACCACTCCTACTCAACCAAAGAGAACATTGTAGGAAGTGAAATTCATGGAATTGCCTAGAAGGAACACAAGGTCCACCAAATAGGACTCTCCACCAAAGAGACAAAGGAAAAAAGTTGAAAAGAAGGGAGAAGAGAAGAAAGTTGAAGAGAAGAGCCCAGATATGAAACAACTCTGGAAGCCTGACATAAAAATACTAGCAAAGAGGATAACTGAGCAGGGCAAGCTTATATCATTGATTAGATACTATGAGAGGTATGATTCATCTGATAAAATTTTGATTGAGGACATGGTCATAAGTCATTTTCTTTCTTTTAAGAAGAAATTGTTAGAAATTGAAGGCAGTATACTAGAAGAACTTTATGAGAAATTAGAAATAAGGAAACATTTAGCTCAAATGGAAGATGAAGCAATCAGAGTACAAGAAGTTGAAGATATATTACTTGTTGTTTCTATCAAAGAAATGGAAAAGATATTAAATACTTTGAAACCTTTGTTGAGAACCAAGTCAAGATTGGTAAAGATAATGGGGAGAAAGTATGAGGATGTTATTGAGGAAATACAAAAGGCATTTGATAAGGTTTTTATGGGAACTGAACCTGAGAATTCCTCATGTCCCAAGGCTAATAAGCCTACAATTCTAAAAGGTGAGTCATCAAGGATAGATGATGTAAACCTTGATACATCAAAGGATGAAGACAATAGCCAATTTTTTAGTACTATAAAGCAACCAAATTTCTTTGTTTCTGGTGTGCCTGTGTCTTTGGACACTTCACAGGATTTTAGTGATCCTTTTGAGAAGAATAATGACATTGATGGAGGAAGCATTGATCTAACAGTGGTAGAGAAAGAAGAAAAAAAAGTGAGCAAAGTTGAAGTAGCGAAGGTAGCAGTAGATAAAGTTGAAGTGAAACAAGAAACTCATGCATATTTTTCTTCATCTTTATTGTTGGCAAGTGGAGATAGAACTCTACACACTGATGTTGAGAGTATGGATGAGGATGAGTTGATGAAGCTATCCTACATCACATTTGCAAAAGTGAAGGAGAGATCTAAGTAGAAAGGTGAGAAGAAGTCAAGGGTAATGGAAAGAGTAGTTGATACTATCAACAAACTCCTACCTAGACATCTTTCTTTCCAATAAAAGGACAATACAGAGAATTTTAACAAGGTATTGGATGACTCTGACAGTCATTATGAGTCCTTAGAGAAGACCGTTGAAGATAAGGCAGAGAAGAAGTACCTTGTGAATAAATTGGAGGAAGTATGCAATTATATTTCTTGGGACTTAGGCATACTGAGCAAAACCATATATGAAGCAAAGAGTTGTGTGTCGCGTGGCAAAAAGTTATACAGTTATTGTATAAATCCTATTAGACACATTAAGAACATTAAGGATATAACAAAAAAGGATAGATAGAATCTAGACAAGTTGATGAATAATTGTGAGACCTCCTCACATACCATATTGGAGTTAGATAGAGAAGTGTCTAGGATATTGGACAAATTGAGTGTTTTGGATACAAAGAAAGGGAGACTAGTGGGAAGATTTGGTATGCTGAAGAGTTTAATTACTCCTGAGTTATCAATTATTGAGATCCATCATTCAGACATCGAGAAAATGTAGCAGGCCCTCACTGGATTCATGCCTACTGAGCTAAAGACATCAGAGACATCCTCTTTTGCATTGAATGGATTGATTCATGTGAGTTAGATACCGGTAAAAACTTGGTCAGAAGAAGTGAAGATATTGGAAAGATCCTTCCAGGATGTGCTAAAGATGGTATAAAATTTTTGGTAGGAAATTTTGTTATTCTACATTTTTGTATACCTTTTCCATTGATGTCAAAGAGAAAGAAGAGAAGATATGAAAAATGTATATATAAGAGATAAGAGTAATATGTAAAGGAGTTATAGAAGTATAATGTATATTCTTTTTGGTATTGACACTTAGTCTTTTTTTTCTAAGTGTTTCTATCAATGCCAAAGGGAGAGATTTTTGGAAAGTGGTTCATTTGGAATGTTCTGGAATGCTTTAGGCTTTTCATTTATTGAAACACATCTTGTATGGATGATCTCTTGGTGTAAAAAACAATTTTAGGATTTATAGCTTACAAAATGACTAAGTCGAGAAACCAAAATTACAGAGTATAACACTATAATTTTGGTCAGTGAGCGCAGTATATAGTGAATGAAGGCATGGAATCTTAGGAGAAGCTATTTTGGGATGTATATAACCTTAAGTTAAGGTCACTTATGTTTTGGTGTTGATTGAAGTAAGTTAAAGTATGTTGAAGACATGCAAAGACAGAGTATCAATGATACATGACAGATGAAAGGTTGCGATGATGAAGGGAGTATAATGCAGAGTCCAAACATGTTATGTTGGATCCAGGTCAAGGATTACCTATGTTTTGATAGTGTATGATCACCAACTTGGTATTTACCTTTTGTATAAATCTTAATTCTATTTTGTGATGCATTGGAAGCTGACTGGACATATAATGATGTATATATAGGAAGAGCTTTTTGAGAAGTGAAGTATGTGTATGATGAAATGTATGGATGTGAATAGATGAATGCACTGTGATGTCAAAATCAAAAAGATGGTGATGCAAGCTTCGCCTGGAACTACCTAAGCATAGAAGATGCTTGTATTGTTCACTATTAAGAAATCATTGTAACAAAATCATATTTTGATTGTATGAGAAGTGAGCTCAGTATACCTTTAATAGGGTTTTTGTATTCCTCTAGCAAGGAAATGTGCTAATGTAATAATCAAATCATGAGAGGGCTAGGTCTCCTAATAGGTACATAATACTTTTAGTACATATTTGTGGGTACCATCCTCACTGGGGTTTTCCCTTGGCTAGGGTTTCCTCGACAAAAAAAGTATGGTGTTATGAGTAATGTGTTTTGTGTTTATGTTCTTTTCATTTCAAAAATTATCTAATAATCAGCTCCTAATAGGGCTAGGTCTCCTAATAGGTACATAATACTTTTAGTACATATTTGTGGGTACCATCCCCACCGGGGTTTTCCCTTGGCTAGGGTTTCCTCGGCAAAAAAATTATGGTGTTATGAGTAATGTGTTTTTTGTTTATGTTCTTTTCATTTCAACAATTATCTGGTTAAGTTGGAATTTACTAAGTTTAAGTTTAAAGTGTTGTAATACTGATTCACTCNCCTCTTATTATTACTTAATCCTAACAAATTATCCTCAAGACATTATGCAAACTTTTATTCCAATCATGCAAACAAGACAATCAATACTAAGGTTTTCTCAAACAAGCACAAGTTCAACTATATGTCATCTTTTGAACACCAACCAAACATGATTGAGCCATATGTTTAATCCAAAAAAAATGTAAAAAAATGTAAATACTAATGCGGTTCCACCAGCAAAGTCACCCAAGCAGCAAAAAATTACATCTAAATTTTTGAAGAAGTTTATTCAAGCATTATATAAAGAAGATGAAAATGAAAATTCATCCATGTCTAGCAATTTCTCATCCCAAAAAAATCACATGGGTGATACACCTATTTCCCCTCAAGACATTGACCTCCAATAAGCATCCATATTTCCCTGTATTCCTCCATCCCCACAAGCCTCACAAGAGAAATTTCCTCCATCTCCATCAAGTTGCATATCCAATGATGAAACCTCCCAAGAGATATCCATAGAATAAATCCAAGCTATCCCCATTCATGATCCAAATCCCTTTCATGCTTCCCAAATGCTAGAACTAATGTCACCATTTCCTCCATTTTCAAGCAATCTTATTCATGAGAGTCACATCCAAATTCCATTTCCTTCATGTCAACAAATTGACCCCTTTCCACAGTCCCCCATACATATTCCAAGTCCTTCCCCATGTTAAGAGGATGGTCCAAAGAATGAAGAAACATGTCGTAAACAAAATCAAAACCAAGATCCCAACAATGACCAATCCCCTGCAATTTTTTGCCAAGATCTCATTTCCCTTGAAACCCATGATGACCCCACAATCTCTATCCCTCTTATCCAATAATATCCCCTTCCATATCAAGAAAAAATATCCTTCCATGTCCCATTGACCTTCCACTTCCTGAGAAATATCATGACCTCTCTTCCATTTCTTCCAATGATCCATTGCCAAGTCAAGATCAAGGTGTCCCTTCAACTTCATGTCCACAACAAGATCCCATTATCCCTTTAGACTCTCTAAAAGATCCCCCTATCCCTTCATTTCCTTGTCCTACTCCTCTGGATCCCCCACAAGATCCTATCCTACCAAATGATCCTGTCACTACTCCTAGCCCATCACAGGATCCCATTGTTCCTCATGATCCCTCTTGTAATTCAAGCACACCTATGCAATTTATTCATGAACCCCTTACATGTCAAACAGGTTCCTATTCTTCCATCCAATTAAGTTCATTTCATGATTCCATTAGTCCTTCCATATCATATCCACCTCAAAATAATAGACTTGCGTCTACCAGAAAGTGTCCTAGTGGTCGAAGAAATTATCATGTTAAAGGGCTAGTCTTCCATGCAAAAAGTAAATTATAACCCTTTCATGTCAAATAAAAGTCTAATGATAATGGTGTTAATTTCAAAGATCATTCTCAAGGAATTGGTACCCATTCAAAATCTAAATCAAAGCATATACCCCCCTTTCAACCTTTCCATCCATCTTAGGTCCATATATTCTCCCTCCATTAGCTCACAACCTATTTACCCTTTTCCAAATGTAGGTCAAAAAAGGCACACATCTTTGAGAACCTTTCATCCATCCAAAATGTATCCATAGAACTCCTATCCATCCATAAATTGCATTCCCTTTCCAAGCAATTTTGATGCCAAGCGTAAAATCCACAGCTCAAGGAATCCACATGTAGTCAAGGATCAACATGTCCAGTCTAATCGACATGTAAAATAAAAAGAAAAAATTAATACAAAAATAAAAAGAAAATTCCAAAAGGCCACAAAGGCCCTTAAAGAAAAAAGAAAAATCAAAAGTCATATGAATTCCAAAATCCATTGTGCAAGCAATACATTCAAAGGACCCACAAAAGAATGAAAAGGCAAAATGAACGTGGATTCCCAAGAAGCTCCTTGAAGCATAGAGTCCCAAAGAAAAATCAAAGCTGACATCCAAAATTTCTATCCCTCCATATAAATACCTTCCATCTTCCAAATCCATTTGGGGGCCTTGTGTCCCAAAATCCATATCCTTTCCTCTGTCAAATCCAAAATCTCCTTTTCCTCCATTAATCCATCACCCCTCAAGGTGTGTGCCAACGTTGTTCTTTCATGGACATTTCCATCCACTCAAAATAAATCCTTCTTTCACTCCCTCCATCATCCAACACCTATTATCCATCCTTTCCTTCAGCCTATCCAATCCTTCTCATAATCCTTATTCATTCTTATCCAATCACCCATGTCATATCCCTTTATCATTATCCTACCAACATCTTTGAGCATACCGTCATAGTCATGGTCCATTATTACATGTTCTTCAAAAGCACCATCCAAAAAGTAAGGTGCTTGAGTCCTCCGTCCATGTCATCTCATGTGTCCATCATTCCAAAAAAGTGAAAAAGTAAAAAAATAGAGCAAAAGCAATGTCAAATTTTTTTGAAAATATAAAAAAAAGTTGTCTTGATGAAAACCTGGTAAATAGATGTCTTGGTAATAAAAAATAATAATAAGAGAAATAATTTCTTCCAATAGTGAAAACCTGGCAAACAGACGCTTCGGGAAAGTACCATGATGAAAGCCTAGCAAACATGCATCATGTGCAATTTATGAACTTCTTGCATTTTGTACTTGGGGGCAGGATTCGTCCATGTTTTCCTATCATATCATGTCCATTTCATTATCCTCCATTATCCCCATCATTTCCTCCATTATCCTATGCTTTTCATATCCCTTATCCTATTGACATACCTATCCCCCTTCTCCCAACTTTGATCTTAACAAGGTTATAGATCTTCCTAGAAGCATCACATATCCTATCTACTTTACATTGTCCTGATCCCTTTGGTCTATATCGCATATCCTATCAAAACCTTTCATCCATATTCCATATCCCTTACACTGATCCCTTATTGATCTTGCATATCCTATCCATATCCTATCATTTTCCTATTCATATCCTATCATTATCCTATTCCAAATCCCTCCCTTGGTCTTGATGTTAAATAAGGACAATTAAAAATCAGGTTTTCAAATAAACCTCTTAACATGTACATTCCTCACATTCCATCTAGTGAACCATTTCATTACCCTATCATTCGCATGTCCAATCCCTAATCTTGGTGAAAAACATGTTATCCCATTTCTTGGATAGTCCTTGGCATCCAAACGACACTAGGGGAAATTCAAATCTTGCTCGTGTAATATTAATGCCCTGAAAAAATTCAATTTTTTTTTGCATAATGACCTGAAAAAATATATCAAAAAATCATATAATGTCTTGAAAAAATTAAAAAAAAACAATCATATATAATTTCCTGTAAAAAAATTCAAAAAAATAAATATGATGCTGAAAAATCCCTAAAAAGCATAAAAAGTGTTGAAAAAATCCCTAAAAATTGTAAAAATTCTTGAAAAAACACAAAAAATAAAATATTTCAAAATCTTAAAGCAATAAAAAAATCCTCAAAATCATGTAATAAATTTGTACATAATCATTTTCCTATTTTCAATGAATTGTCCCTTGCGACAAGACAAACATCTAAGAAGACACAATTTGAAGACTCGTCAAACTTTATGCTTAACGAAATCATGCATCAACAAACAAACTATCCAATCTAGTTAGCAATCAATCATATCAAACTTGTCAATCAATCATCATCAATTTGTCATTTTATCGATCATAATTTTGTCTTATATAGGGTGTGGTATACTTGAAACTAGACGGTATCTGTCTTAGATGGGGTACTTCATTCCTGAAACCAGTCATCATCATCATCATCATCATCATCATCATCATCATCATCATCATCATCATCATCAACTTTGACGATAAAATCAGAATGGTTGTTGACTTGCTTGGTTTAGTGAGTCTTATCTTTTATTGATTTATCTTTGGCTATGTACCTATGTTACTCCAGGATATCACTAAGTGATGAGAATGGTCTGGATGGTTCATGATCCTTTATCTTTTTTTTTTGTCTTCTTTTTGTGGGGTTTTTTTCATAAAATTATGGGGCACATAAGTCATATGCGTTAGGATGAATGAAAACATTCCTTGTCTACAATGTGTTTATTTATTTTACACAAATGGATTGCATTATCACTCTGAATTTCCGTGTCATGGTCTGATGCATCCATTTTTCCATATTAAATAAAGCTCTCGTGACAATAATGCACTTATGAAAGCAATGTTTCATCACTTCTAATTATTCTTCTCTTTTGTCTAATTTATGCTTTCTACTAACATTTCTTCTCTCAATCCTTGAAATCACTTTTTCTTTTCAAAAAATTGTCCTCCTATCAATTTATGCCCAATTTTTCGAGGGGACATCCTACCTCCATCCTGTCAATCCACTGGGACATGATTTTTAATTTTTCTTTGACACAATGGTCATAATTGCATTGTATCGAAGAGGGGCAAAATGTAGACACCCAAAAATAGTTCAATGCCTATGCCCCCATTTTTTAACATGTCTTCTATATTGTGTGTTTGATCTTTATCATTCACTAATATTGTGTCATTCTTCCATGTCATCAATTACTAACATTTCTCTCATTTTGGTCAAATTGATCATCTTCCTACACCAATCCTAATCGATCCTAATTATTCCTAATCTTCCTAAATAGTCCAGGATCATTCTGAACTCGTTTAGATCATTTTAGGGTATTGTAAAAGTTCATCAATGCCTCATCTCTTTTCAATCCTCCTTCGATAGTGTTGTCAAAGTTCATCGGTGCTATCATCATCAACCTTGTCCAATGCATTGTCAAAGTTCATCGATGTTTTATCATCATCAATCCAGGAGCATTGTCAAGTTCATCGATGTCTCCCTAGGAGCATTGTCAAGTTCATCAATTTCTTCTCATCATTATTCGAGTGCATTGTCAAAGATCATTGATGCCTTGTCATCATATGGCTTCTTCAATAGCATTGTCAAAGTTCATCGATGCTATTTTGTCAATAATCAATTCGAGTGAATTTCCAAAGATCATTGATGCCTCGTCATTTCCTAAATCATTTTAAAACCATCAGAATCCTTCTTGATCCTCATCAAAGTCATCAAAATCAATTCAACTTCGCATCATTTCCATCAATTCGGTCAATGATCCATTGATTTTTCCTCTTGGGATGAATAACCAATAGTTTATCCCTATGTCCTGATTGAATAAATAAATTGACTTTATTTATTCCAATTTACTAATTTCCATTTCTATGGGAAATTTACCAATTTACACTTTCTTCTTTTCCTTTTTCATAATTTGTCATATTTTATGACGAATTTCCCTTTCCTTCTCCACACTAATTTTTTGAATTGGATCTCTTACAATTTGTCTTAATGTGCCATAATATGACACTTTTCCAATTTCACCACTCAATTATGACAATCTTCCAATTTGTGCACCTAATTGCTAATTCTGTAATTTGGTCTCTAATCCTATAAATTGAGATCAATTTTCTCAATCAAGTTAACCATCACATTTCCAATCTTCTCACCATCATTATAGTTATTCTTTCATGTTTTGAGTGCATTATGTCAATATGAGAGATACAGATCAACATTTGGAGAAGAAAGAAAGAGCACAATTGTCAAATTGAGGGAGTTTTGTTCATAATTTACATTTCTTTGTCTCAATTTCTTTTGTTTTTGGATAGGTTGATTGTGCATGCTTTAGAGTTTGATGGTTCCTCTTGCATGCAACATTTTCCTCATTTTTCTATCCTACACTACTGCTTCCAATCTGAAAAAATTTATCTCAACAAGTCTAAGACTACTGGATCTGCATTCCTAGCTCCACCTCTAGCATTTCTCCTAGCCATTTTCACAATCCGTAGTAGTTGTAGGTCAGACCCTTGAACAACCATCCTACAAGAAAACCTTAGGTTGTAAAACCCTACTCTAATATCACTTGATGCAGTCAAGGATGGAGAAATCAAGGAGATCAGTCCAATCCTTATAGCCAATAATATATAAAAGAAACAATAAGCCAAGATGGATAAAAATGAGAGAGAAACCTTCAATTATTATTATAAAATCATTTACAATAGATTTGTAACATGCAGTCTCACATGCCAAGCATGTACATGCTTGATTATGATCTAAAAACCTTACAAACCCTAGCTAAACTAAAGCCAAATAATCTTATGAAGATCTCCCCCCTTAGGAACAAGTCCATAAGCTTATAAAGCAATTGCAACATCAAGTCGGCCCAGAAAATATCACATTTCCCAATAATTGAGAAAACGTGTTACAACAAATAAGTCAGTGTTAGTAATAACTGAGAGGGGAGGTGAATCAGTGGCCTCAAAAATTTATTCTTTCAAACTTAACCACCAATAAATAAACCTCAGATTATTATGTCCCTACAAGATGCATGCCATGAAATACTAATAATGATTTAATTGTCTGTCGGTTTTCCTTGTTTGTCCTTATTCTTCTTGATTATCGATAAGCAGTATAACTATTTACCGAAACTCAGTAAATAATCAGAGTATACCGATCAACCCAGTGTTAACTATGTCAGATACAAAACAATAAAGAAATGAATCATACACACATAACACATGAATTTTTGATGTGGAAACCCTATTAGGGGATAAACCACTAGGACCGGTACCCCAAATTTTCACTCTTTTGAAGTGAGCCCTGTTAGGAGCCAACCCTGTTAAAGGTTACAAACACACTATTAATTATGACCTTGTTAGAGGATTTTATACATAGAGGTTATCACTTAGTATCAGGCATCTATTTCTACCATCCTTGAATCAACCTCCTTCTTAGACTGTCAATAGGTATCAGGCAAGTCCAATGCTACTTTCATGAATCAACCTTTTTGGCACTCCTTGGGATGTACCTCAATATATAGAAGACGCTTAAGTCCTGCTCTGTTAAGAGACTTGATGCTTCAATGGTTAAACTGAAACACTATGACATGTTCATGATGCAACTTTGCAGATTTTCAGATCTATTTAAGTACATTACCTCTCTGATCAATGTATCAATTCAATTCTTTGTGCTCCACATTTTCTTCTCTGTGATGTTATGCTTCACTGTTCGTCGATGTCTGCAGAATTCTCTAGCTCTCCTTCAGCTTGATTGATCAGGACTGTATGAAGATATTCTTCATCAATTTCTCTTTAGCATCCTCTTTCTATTAACTCCCCTTAATCCCATTCGTAAATGAATTAAGCTTGTCTCTTATATAGACATGATATTCACTGTATCTTGATTCTTGATTCTTGATTCTTAGCATGAAAAACAATCTAGCCAATTTGATTTAAAGCATAACTCCTGATTTATATCATAATTATCTTCTTGCCAACTGTACAAATCATCTTTAAGTCAATCACTTAACTCTGGTCGAATAAAACAAAGAAAACAACCAGTTAAGTCTATCTTTAGCTCTTACCAGCTAGATATTTTGTCATTTTCTGAACTCTTTGTTCCATCGGTCATCTCTACAATTAATCATCGATGACAACTGACAGTTCCATCGGTGTGACTCCAGTTAGCTTCAGGATCTCCGTCCGTCGGGCATCATTGGATTTTTACTCATCGGGAAACACTGTTTATAGCTTGTTGGGCATCCTATGGTTTTGCTTCATCAGGCAACACTGTCTTCTGCTCGTCGGGTATCACTATGACTTCTCTTCTTTTCCTTTACCGATGGTGTGCACTCCGTCGGTGTATGCAGTCACTTAGTGAATACTTGACTTTTATGGATTGCTGAAAGCATAACCTTTGTTCCATTGATTCTCTGAAGTCTTTGGCATTATGTACATGACCGTACAGATGATATCAAGTTGACATCAATGACAATATAAACCATTAACTGATTTAATGCCTTGCATTATCTTCAACTTAACATTATCAAACATTCAATCAGTTACATGTCATCAGTCAGGACCCAAAATCATCAGGTTCAACCTCCAATTAATGTAACAAATCAGAGATATGATCATACAATAAAGTCAGCCTCAAACATATCAATGAGCTGGCACGATCACGTACAGAGATTCCCATCAGAAGATCGGAAAATGATTGAAAAATACAATGACTGACCAGGAAAATGAAGAACAGGACAGTCTCGCAAAGAATCAACAATAACTCATCCATAGAGAATCCAAATGATGTGCGATCATAGTATAAGATTCAACATGAAGCCACAAACATACTGTAGCGACCGCAAAACAAAAGAAAAACCACAGATCGACCGCTGATTGAAACACCAGACTAATCAAATAGGAAATCAAATGTTTCTGGTTGATGGAAGATTGCCAAGATCCCAAGATTAACATTTATTTCATACCAATTGAACACTCCTCAAACTATTTTTATTTCTCAATAATTATTTAATCATGCAAAGTCAAACTTGCCAAGAATTTAAAAAACAAATTTACAAAATATCAAACAATTCAAATTTATTATAAATATTTGATAGAAACAAACTAAGGATCAAGTCATTTATACAATTAATATTAAAAAATTTAAATTCTTCACAAATAATGATTGAATAAAATTTCTCAATAAAAAATAGATTTAAATTTAATCTTATAGATGCCAAAGACAAGTTTAGTTTTTTTCACCCAACTTTTTCCTTTAATTATTTATTTTTTTATGATTAAGGGGCCGAAGCCAAGATGAAATTTATTAATTGTAATAAATGTACATCAAACCTGGTTCAAGAGCATACTGGAAGGAAATAACAAGCAAGAAAACCTCTGGTCATAGCACATAGAACCTAAAACTAAAGAAAAGTTAACTCAAAACATCTAGCAAATACCAAATTTAAAGAACTTTACGCAAAATCTTCCAGATGCCACAGGATTCAATAGTGTTGATGTGAAGCCAAGAACACCGAAGGTTCTAGCACTTGTGAGTCTGAGAGTATTGAAACACTCTTAACTACCTAATATTATCAAAAAAATTCTATGACTATCTTTATGGTTTATCTTCATATTAATTTTGTATCGCACTTTACATATTAAAATTTAAATATAATCTAATATATAAAATATTGTCAATGAAGTCTTGGCATATTGGTGAAGTTGAAATGTTTTTAATGAGTCCACTTAGGACCAAGTTTTGTTGAGATCATGCCCAAATTAAATTATTTCTAAATAACCATAAATAAGAAAGCGTGAATTTATTTTTATGAAAGGCACAAAAAATTTCAACTAAATAATTTAAAATTATTGCTTTTCTTGTATTATTTACATATTGACTCTTAAACAACTTAACAATATTATAAAAAAAATTCTATGATTATTTTTATGGTTTATCTTCATATCAATTTTGTATCATATTTTACATATTAAAAATTAAATATAATCTAATATATACAATATTATCAATGAACTCTTGGCATATTGGTGAAGTTGAAACAATTTTAATGAACCCACTTGGGATCAAGTCTATAAAGAATGAGGCTGAGATCATGCCCTAATTAAATTATTTCTTAATAACCATAAATAAGAAAGTGTCAAATGTCAAGTAATAAGTCCTTGTAGTTAAGTAAAATAGAACTACAAAGAACAATGCTAATTCAGAAAACAAATAAAACATAACTAAAAGACTCAACAACATACAAATAACCAATCCTAATTTACAATGGTATGAAACTAAATTACGCCCTGTTTGGTTGTGGGAATTAGGAAATGCTAGATTTGATCAAATGCTAGAAATAGTCAAATAATGGATTTGATATTCCAATTTTTCATTTCCAGATTAAATAAATTATCTAATATTAGAGAAACAAATTAACAAAAGATGACTTAATATATAACAATAGATCTAATCTTTCTTTTTTGAGAGATGTTTTATGACAATTAAACCAAAACATATCCATGTGACATCATACTGGATGACATATAACTAAAGAAACTACAATAGAAATTTGAGTTATTCAAAACTACCGGTTATGATTTTGAAAGGTGACATATTAGGATTCCCTACTGAAGCTTCCGCCCTATGCATATGCCTAAGTTGATTGATACGAGGACTATATGCTCATTCAGTTCTGCAAGATGTGGACTCAAACCACTCTTGCCTTCACCAGGCTGTGGGATTTCGCTTGTACTAGTAATCTTTGGACTATGTGTGTGTCTAATTTCCCTTTCCTTCTCCACACTAATTTTTTGAATTGGATCTCTTACAATTTATCATAATGTGTCATAATATGACACTTTTCCAATTTCACTTCTTAATTATGACAATCTTCCAATTTGTGCACCTAATTGCTAATTCTACAATTTGGTCTCTAATCCTATAAATTAAGATCAATTTTCTCAATTAGGTTAACCATCACATTTCCAATCTTCTAACCATCATTATAGTTTTTTGCTTTCATGTTTTGAGTGCATTATGTCAATATGAGAGATACATCAATATTTGGAGAAGAAAGAAAGAGCACAATTATCAAATTGAGGGAGTTTTGTTCATAATTTGCATTTCTTTGTCTCAATTTTCTTTTTTTGGATAGGTTGATTGTGCATGCTTTAGAGTTTGATGGTTTCTCTTGCATGCAACATTTTCCTCATTTTTCTATCCTGCACTACTGCTTCCAATCTGGAAAAATTTATCTCAACAAGTCTAAGACTACTAGATCTGCATTCCTAGCTCCACCTCTAGCATTTCTCCTAGCCATTTTTACAATCCTTAGTAGTTGTAGGTCAGATCCCTTCAACCACCACCCCACAAGAAAACCCTAGGTTTCAAAACCCTCCTCTGATATCACTTGATGTGCAGTCAAGGATGGAGAAATCACAAGGAGATTAATCCAATCCTTATAGCCAATACAATATAACAGAAACAATAAGCCAAGATGGATAGAAATGAGAGATCAACCTTCAATTATTATTAGAAAATCATTTACAATAGATCTGCAACATGTAGTCTCACATGCCAAGCATACATGTATGATTATGATCAGAAAACCCTTACAAACCCTAGCTAAACTAAAGCCAAATAATCTTATGAAGATCTCCCTACTTATGAACAAGTCCATAAGCTTATAAAGCAATCACAACATCAAGTCGGCCCAGAGAATATCACATTTCCCAATAATTGAGAAAATGTGCTACAACAAATAGGTCAGGACCCAAAATCATTAGGTTCAACCTCCAATTAATGTAACAAATCAGAGATGTGATCATACAATAAAGTTAGCCTCAAATGTATCAATGAGCTGGCACGATCGTGTACGGAGATTCCCATCAGAAGATCAGAAAATGATCGAAAACTACGACTGACCAGGAAAATGAAGAACAAGACAGTCTCGCAAAGAATCGACAATAACTCATGCGCAGAGAATCCAAATGATGTGCGATCACAGTATAAGATTCAACACGAAGCTACAAACATATTGTAGCGACCGCAATACAAAAGAACAACCACAGATCGACCGCTAACTGAAACACTAGACTGATCAAATAGGAAATCAAATGTTTATGGTTGATGGAAGATTGCCAAGATCCCAAGATTAACATTTATTTTATACCAATTGAACACTCCTCAAACTATTTTTATTTGTTAATAATTATTTAATCATGCAAAGTCGAACTTGCCAAGAATTTAAAAAATAAATTTATAAAATATCAAAAATTCAAATTATTATAAATATTTGATAGAAACAAACTAAGGATCAAGTCATTTATACAATTAATATTAAAAAACTCAAATTCTTCTCAAATAATGATTGAATAAAATGTCTTAATTAAAAGTAGATTTAAATTTAATCTTATAGATGTGAAAGACAAGTTTAGTTTTTTTCACCCAACTTTTTCCTTTAATTATTTTTTTATGAATAAGGGGCCGAAGCCAAGATGAAATTTATTAATTGGAATAAATGTACATCAAACCTAGTTCAAGAGCATAACTGGAGGAGAAGAAAATGCTTTGTTGTCTAAGTCCTGCAGGGTCTCCTTTTTCCTTTAATTATTGTTTATTAGATCTTTTACTATATTTTGTCCTTTGTAATATATTGTTATGAATTTTCATTTGAGTTTCATAAAGTATATTATATATTTTTAAATCATTAATGTTGTATTAATTTCTGTAATATTTTAATTTTTTTTATGAAAGACAAAAAAATTTCAACTAAATAATTTAAAATTATTGTTTTTCTTATATTATTTGTATTGACTCTTAAACAATTTAATATTATCAAAAGTTTTCTATGAATATCTTTATAATTTATCTTCATATTAATTTTGTATCACACTTTACATATTAAAATTTAAATATAATCTAATATATAAAATATTTCTAATGAACTCTTGGTATATTGGTGAAGTTGAAATGTTTTAAATGAGCCCACTTAGGACCAAGTCTTGTTGAGATCATGCCCAAATTAAATTATTTCTTAATAACCATAAATAAGAAAGCGTGAATTTATTTTTATGAAAGACACAAAAAACTTCAACTAAATAATTTAAAATTATTGCTTTTCTTGTATTATTTACATATTGACTCTTAAACAACTTAATAATATTATCAAAAGTTTTCTATGACTATTTTTATGGTTTATCTTCATATCAATTTTGTATCATATTTTACATATTAAAAATTAAATATAATCTAATATATACAATATTGTCAATGAACTCTTGGCATATTGGTGAAGTTGAAATGTTTTTAATGAACCCACTTGGGATCAAGTCTATAAAGAATGAGGCTGAGATCATGCCCTAATTAAATTATTTCTTAATAACCATAAATAAGAAAGTGTCAAATGTAAGTAATAAGTCCAGCTTGTAGTTAAGTAAAACAGAACTACAAAGAACAATCCTAATTCAGAAAACAACTAAAACATAACTAAAAGACTCAACAACATACAAATAACCAATCTTAATTCACAATGGTATGAAACTAAATTATGTCTTATTTGGTTGCGGGAATTAGAAATGCCGGATTTGATCAAATGCTAAAAATAGTCAAATCATAGATTTGATATTCCAATTTTTCATTTCCAGATTAAATAAATTATCTAATATTAGAAAAACAGATTAACAAAAGATGACTTAATATATAACAATAAATCTAATCTTTCTTTTTTGAAAGATGTTTTATAACAATTAAACAAAAACATATCCATGTGACATCATACTGGATGACATATAACCAAAGAAACTACAATAGAAATTTGAGTTATTCAAAACTACCGGGTATGATTTTGAAAGGTGACATATTAGGATTCCCTACTGAAGCTTCTGCCCTATGCATATGCCTAAGCTGATTGATACGAGGACTATATGCTCGTTCAGATTCTGCAAGATGTGGACTAAAACCACTCCTGCCTTCACCAGGCTGTGGGCTTTCGCTTGTACTAGTAATCTTTGGACTATGTGTGTGTCTAATTTCACCACGGCTTCTTGTAATCATCTCATCCAAAATTTCAGCTTCATCTGCTTTTGGCCCATCAGCTTCCTGAAATATGATAAAAGTTATATAATAGACATTAGATTTCTATAATTTCATAATGATCAGTACATTATGTTTTTAAATTCAATTTTATAAAATTTATTTTTATCAATGTTTTAGATCATATTTTATGATCTATTATCAATTTCCTTTTACAAAGCATTCTGAATATGAATCATAAGATATGATGTGAAATATTAATACCCATAAATTCTACACAATTGAATTCAGAAGTTTATTATTTAATTATTAGTACAAAATTATATGATAAACATAAATTTTCTAAACTAGAAATGTGATAAATGCATCTTACATTCTTTATTGTGTCGAATGGTATTGCAGGTGACTCTTCGTACTCAGCTGCATCCAGTTCTTGAAGATGTGGTCCTTTATAAAAACATGGAAGAACGTACTGTCTTATGGGAACTAACAACATTATTAGTAATGGAAAAAGCACACCAGCTATGGGAATCAAGGTTATGCCAAAACAAGCCAATAAATAGCATGTCTGGAATATAGTAAACATCACAATTGCTTTGAAAGGCACTGTTTCAATGAATGCAGCATGATGCTTCTCCAGAACCCTGTAACAACAAAGTATGATTAGCCCTAAACCCAGCAAATTGTTTTTAAGAAATTGATTTTCATTGAAAAAAAGAAAAAGATGACATTCTATAATGGTAACAGGGTCTATAAGGTCATGTGTAAAAAAAACAAAAAACTAATAATAAACAAAATAATTCAGATGGATGGACTCTTCTAGACTCCGAGCCTTCTCAGATTGCAGGTTGGGGAGACAGGAACGACTAGCCAGACCCTCCGCCTTCCTCTGCCACTCTTTTGGCTGCTTGAGGGAAAGAGTCTATATGACAATCCAGTTTAGGACTCTTCTTTTTTTTGGATAAGTTTGAGAGTTACTAAGTTTTCCTCTCAAACTTTATTTTGTAACTCTTAACCTTTTGATGACCTTTTGATGATTAATTAAATATTTGGTGCAGTATTTACATCAAAAAAATAAAACTCATTATACTAAATAAAAACTGAATTTGATTTGTTCTTAATTGTGTTAAGAAAAAAAAAAAAAACTAATAATAATTAAAGAAAACCCAATACATAAATCACCAACTAATTTATTTTAAAAAGAAGAGAATTATTTCCTGTTAATATTTTTTAACATTTTTTTTAAAATATAGATACACCATCCAAATCAATACATACATAAATCTACGGCTTGGAGCAGTGAAGACAAGCAATATCCTTTCCCAAAATTGATTTCCTGGTAAACTCTCTATGGCCATGAAAGCAAAGTAACCCCAAAGGACAGATGTTGGGATCTTTTTGAGGACAGGCATTGCACCGAGACAACAAACCACCAGGGAAGCTTGCAACAAGTTACTAAGTCGTTGTTCCTTAACTTCAATTGGTAGGAGATCATCTATGTCCTTCTCTACATTGAAAATTGATTCATCAACTGGAGCATCTATAGTTCCAGCACTTGTGGCTAATTGAATTGTGGTTTCCTTCAATTGATTAAGTGCCTGCATAATTTGGATATTCAGTAGATCAGATTCAGATTAGATTATGTGATGAATGAATGAATTACAATTGCATCATTACATAAATATATATTTAAAGACTTTTAAAAAGATATCTAAATATATATCTAAAGACTTCAAAAAAGATATTAAAAACTTTTAAAAATTTATCTTTGAAAACTTGCATTATAAAAAATAAGAAAAACATGAGCATCTTACCCAGCTAGGTGGAGGCTGGTACACCAGTGGAGTTTGCATTTGCTGGTAAGTTTCTTGCATGTGTCCATAGAGCTCCCCTAAGTTTGAATTAGTCCGAATGCTTTCATGGGCTGTTTTTACTAACTTTTTGCGCACCAACTGTATTAAAATACTTGTCATTAGGAACTATGTAACAAAATAGTGCCAGTATGTTATGTTTATAGTGATTAACAATTATTGGCACCTGATGTTTGAGAGTAGCTAAACTTTTAGTGTGCATGGGAGATTGAGGAATAACGCCATTTGAAGGGGGTATACCAAGTAGACCACATAAAATAACCTGCAGCAAAAAATGAAAAATGGAAGAATTAGCAGGTGTGGCTTGTAAAGAATAAATTAATTGTAGATTGGTTGGTATAGATTCTATGTTAATATAATTATTTTTATGTAGACAAGTAAGAGATGTTTTATACAGAAAGTCAATTATGATAGCTATTTTTTAGAGGAAGATAAATTATATGATATTTCTATTATGATTCATTGATTCAATTGTGTTGTTTTCAAGTCAAAATCATTGACCCACATTTCATGAGGTTCTCATTGAATGAATGGTACACTTAGCACTCAATGCATCTAGGTGATGCTCATAAAGGTGAGGCATTAGGCCTTCCTAGAAAGTCACTCATTCTAGTATTACATAAACTCAAGTGTGCTTAACCATAGAGTTTCCTCCAAGATTAAGCCCACTTGACTTGCTACCCCATTTGCAAAACCTTCAGAAGTGTTGTGCCTTATGAACTATTCATTTGTAATGCAACATAGATTATATATTAATTATGTACATTTTTTCTTATAAATATGAATACCATGAACTAAAAATTATAGAACTGCTCATTATTTTTATATTTATAAGAAAATAGATAGTTAATTTACAGTTTGCAATGCACAACATTGATTGAATTATTTATGATTCTTGATGAGATGAATGTTAACAAATCTACAATTAATTTATTATAACATCTTTCCATAAATTAATTGTACTAATCACTTTCAAATATCTCTTCAGAATCTTAAAAACAAATTAATTTATTATAACATCTCTCCATAAATTAATTGTAGTTATTACTTTCAAATATCTCTTCATAATCTTAAAAACAAATTGGATTCTACACAAAACCTTATTGATCACGTTATTACAATCACTTATTTACTCACACTACATTCACAACAGACAATAAACAATGAAGATAAAACCAATGACCCGTGAGAATTGATAATAAAAATATATTAATCCAAAAATTACTAAGCATTTTGATGTATTTAATCATATTCATGCAGTTTTCCCTACCAAAAATCCCAGCAGAAGCAAGTCATAATGAAATGAAGATGGCTTCTTCAAATTGAATTCTTTTTGTTGGGCAAGTTGGGATGCCACGCTATGGTCAAAATAATAAAGCACAGCAATCATTGTAGCTGGAATAATTGCTCCAATGATGTATATAAATGGTACATCAAGCATATCCTGTTTCAACAAGTAAATAGCATTATTAGGTGCATCTGCCCAACCTCCATTGAAGACATTATCTCTTCAGAGAAGTGGTTAGTTCCTATGCAAACAATTTTGTGTAGCTTTACAGGATTCAAACCCCAAACTTCCAAATCAGTCAATTACTGAAGTCTTGTATTCATCTGAATTTTGAAAAAAAACAATAAAAAATACTGTTGAAACCAAATATTGGGTCTATGTACCTTAACAACTGTCCAGTTGGCATAGGCATTGGGTGACCATGGATTAGGACTGAAAAGCCGCCGGGGAATTCCACTTGGAACATGGTTGGCTGGTACATATGAAATTCCAGTCCACACAAGGACCATCAATGGCACTCCATAATCAGCAATAAGACCTCTCAGTGACCCTGTAAATACAAAATTAGGTTTAATCTCATAGAAGATATTTTTTCATAAAAACAGTTGTATTCTATTTTATATGAAATATGCAAAGTCATTACATGATTGACTTGTATTGTTTTTTTTAGACTATAGGAATTGGGTAGCTTTCTCATAAACTACAATGTTTCACTCAAACTTTTTTCCAGTATGTCAGATAAACATTTTAAGTTCAAAAGAAACTAGACATCCTCTAGTATCACATGGACTGAAGAGAGAATGGACTTCGTACCTAGCACTTCCCCAATCAAACTAAACCCCAACCCAACTTTTATATTATTTCTTAATATCTAACAAAAAAAATATAATATGTACTTCTAGAAATCTTGCATCTCCCTGAATTCTTCCTTGGACTTCCTGTGCAACTTGGTTCTTCTTTATGAAAACTTTATCGAACTATATAATTCTTCTCTTTTTGGTTAATATCAATGGACGCTACCCTAAGTAGCAATTTTTAAAAATAAAATAAAATAAAATATAACCACGAAGATGAAAAAGAAGAAAAAATCCCAACAAAGGACAATTTAAAGAACTAGAAAAGACAATTTAAGAAATGGGTGAGGAAAAACCTAAAGAGCAGGTGAGTAAAATCAAGAACAGGTGAGGAAAATCAAAGGAAAGATTGAGTACAGCACATGAGACTAGAACTGGATTTGTTCAAAACATAATACCTGTCCCATAACGCCAAGATCGGGCTTTGCGGCTCCGTAGTCCACTCAATAGAAGCCCAAATGAGAGAACCAACGCAAACATTCCATTGGCAAAACGCCATGAGGGTTGGAACTGTTCAAGTTTTGCATTTTGTCCATCTGGGATACGAAACTCATCCACAAGGCCCTGTATCAGACAGCTAAATTTAGTCTCTCTGGGTATCTTCAAGAACTGTCATTAGTGATTTTATTCTTCATTTTATTAAAAAGTCATCAATAGTTATCCTATTTTTATTTATAAAAATTTAATTTTAATTAATTAAAGATGTATAAATTCAATTCTTCTAATAATTACAATATGATAATAGATCACAAAGTGTAATGGAAAAACTATTATACAATTGAATTCAGAAACAATAAAGTCAATAATATGAATTGTAAAAATCTAATACCATTAATTACAATATGTAGAATTTTATTAGTAATAGGAAAAAAGAAAAAGAAAAATCAACATATTTGGCATAATATTTATTTTAGAATCTTTTTCAGTTGGGTAAACTATACATTTAGAATTAAAGCCAATAATCTTTTTTTTTTAATCAAAATGTTTATTTTGAAACTTTTTTCAATTGAGAAAACTCTAGATTTAGAATTAGACCTAACAACTTTTTTTTTTTAACCAGAATGTTTATTTTAGAATCTTTTTCAATTGGATAAATTATAAATTTAGAATTAAAATAGATAATCTTTTTTTAACCCAATTGTTTATTTTAGAACCTTTCTCAATTGAATAAACTATATATTTAGAATTAGAATCAATAATCTTTCATTTTTAAACCAAAATTTCTACTTTAAAATCTTTCTCAATTGGATAAACTATACATTCATAATTAGAACTAAAATCTTTCTTTTGAACCAAAAAGTGAGAATTTAATCAATGCTTTTATAGGCAGTTAATTTATATGCCATACTTAGAAAGGACAATCATAGAATTCCCTGCTCAACATGTTTCCAAGGAAATTATAGATCAACAGTAAAAATGACATTATTCTTAGAACCTTACACGAATAGCCTCTTGCATGAACAACATTGCAATCAGCAAACCGAAGAGTTCACCGGCCACACGGGTAAACCTATTGATAATTGAGCATGCACCCAGGATTGCGAGCATGATCAACAAAAAAGAAGTCCAGACACATACCCTGCAGATCAAACAGGACTCTGGTTATTTATGAAGAAAACCCAACAATTAAAGCTTTCTCCTTTTAGTAATTTGATCCTAGAAAAGGCAATACTACCTAACTCTGGTTTAAATGATCTCTATTGAACATAACATAAGCCTGCAGGGAGATGTGTACCATCCTGCCCAAGCCAAAAACAAATGGGGGCCCAGATCTTTTTGGTTTTTGGCAAAGTTGAACATAAATGTATACATAAGCACAGTTGGCTCAGCTACTCCAAGAATCAGCAATGGATGACCACCCACAAAGGAATGTATGATTCCACAGAGTCCAGTAGATGCCAATGTTTGAACTGCTGTCAAGATACCATCTGCAAAAACCAATTTCATAAATTGCAATTTGTTGACCTTTATAATCTGCTCTTAAATGGTTTCTTCACTGGACTCAGTAGTTGATACTGAAGGTGGTGATTCTTACTTGTATTCCTGTCTAGTTGTTCCCCAAATGATATCACTGGAATTGCTGATGCAAAGAATATGTAAGTTGTGGGGGCAAGAATCCTGAATATAACAAGGATTGAAAGCTTGGTGAGTGTCTGAAAGGTTAATAGAGATATACATATTGTGCAGCTCCTAATAATGAAAAAATTGTGATAATAGAATGCTGGTTGTAGTTTAAAATACCAAATACAAAAATATACACAGCGAATCTAGAAACAATCTTCTTATTATTACATGAATTATGAAGTTTTGTCAATTTCTAGCATGTAGTTCAAAATGTCAAATACAAAAATATACCCAACAAATCTAGAAACAATCTTATTATTACATGAATTATGAAAAATTCATGTCAATAACTAGCATGTTGAGCACCTGTATCCTGCAGTGAAGCCGCTAGTCCAATCTTGCTTGTAACACAGCAATCTTCCTTTAATATCATTCTTGATCCCTCGAAATGGTACAAATGTCTCCTCCATTGCAAGGTAGAGTGAGAAACAGAAGGGAATTGTAAAAACTCTTGTATTTGACGCTTGGATTTGTGTTGGTGTATATTACTACTTTATAAATGACAATATAGACATTTATTTATCAAAAAGAGAGAATACAGAATCGAAAAAAATATAACAGCCTTAAGAAATTCAAGATTGGGTTTCTATAACTTATTTTGGATCCTCGACAAAATTCAAACTCACTTTGTATGGTTACAGTAGAGCTCTCTGATTACGGGCTAAGAAGGGTTTGTAGAATACAGTCTTCTGTATTTGTATTAATCCAAGTTCAAAAATCATTCAGCTATCCTAGTAAAAGAAAATACAATCTTCTCTTGATATAATTCTGGGGTTAAATTAGGAGGATACAAGAGAGGGGACAAATATTCAAAGACTTAGCAATAGGGAAAAGAAATTAATTCCTATGTTTCAGCATTACTTGGACTCCATGACTGAAGACACAAATAAAGAATTTGGATTAGAAGAACAGCCAAGAGTTACAATTACTTGGACTCCATTGCTGAAAGCAGAAAGAGTCCACGGATTAGAAGAACAGCCAAGAGTTACAATTACTTGGACTCCATTGCTGAAAATAGAAAAGATGATATTACATCTAACCGGGCAATTCCTTACACAGACCTACATGACCACTCTAATAGAATAAATTGGGATATGGGATCTGGATCAGAAGAACAGCCAAGAGTTACAATTACTTGAACTCCATAGCTGAAGACAGAAGAAAATATAAAATCTGATATTACATCTAACTGGTGAATTTTCTTTCATAGACCTACATGATCACTCTAATAGAGTAAAATTGGATATGGGCTCTGGATCAGAATAACAGGTAAAGAGCTACAATTACTTGAGCTCCATAGCTGAATAAAGAAAAGAAAAAAAATTGATCTTACATACTGAGCAGAAGCTCTCAGACCCACAGAATGGGCTATGGAATCTGAATCAGAATAAAAGGCTAGATTTTTTTCTTCCTTTTGTGGGCTACCCTTTTTTATTCGGACTTCAATTGGCAATAGGCTTTTGGCATTGGATTACATCTGGGAGTTTCTGCCAGTTGCAGAATTAACGCCATTGAAAGCTTGTCAAGCCCATTCTTAACATGATGATATTCTCAGCATATACAAGAACATATTCACAATTAACGCTTGAGAGAAAAGAAGTCGAAGAAAGTCATGGAGGATTTTGGAAGATATACAACCAGTGACTTTACATGATTTTTTTGATTCTAGGAAGGAAATCAGATACTAAAAGCACAGGGATGCAAGCTCTATTAGAGGTTTAAAGGTGGATTACTGCGGTGATGGTGATTATTTATAGAATATTTATAGATGGTCCGCATGCAGATGCATACGAATGGAACCTGCCCCATTTTCCTTCATTGAATTTTAAATAAATGGGCTCCATGTGAGCTTCGCTTGCAGACAAGCCGCATAAAGAACGGATCCGCAGACTAAAAAGAAATCTTTGAGCATGTTAAAACTTATAGACTAGTTTATATACCGAAAGGAACTTTCTGTATAGTTTTCATTTATTAGATGTCTGTTGTGAGTTCTATTTTGGAGTATAAAAGCAGTAAGATTTGAAGTGAAAATGTGTGGTATCCAATTGACACTTGGTAATCCACGTGCTGATTGAAGGATTCTTCTAGCTATTTAAATGTGTCACTGGGCATAAATAAACGCCATTGTTTAAGAGCAAAATTAATGATAGAGGAAGCCGATGAGGGTTTCCGTCGTTTTATTGACATATGATTATTGTGACTGGGTCAACAAGAAATTTTTGATGGAAACCTAGGACGATGCTAGAACTTAGTTTGAACTAAGTTCTCAAGTAAAATGTAATTTAAATTTTACAAAGATTTGTCAATAGATCTTTGGTCTCTTGGTGAAGTTGAAAGTTCTTAATGAGTCTAGAGAGGATCAAGTATAGTTCAAAGGTTTTGCAACAGTATAGTCTAAGTTTTCCAAAAGTTGAGCTATTAGGATCAAAAGTGAGTTTTTTTTAAAAAAATTAAAGAAGAGTTATGGAGCTTTCAAGAAACTATGCAATTGTTACAACTCGCATATTAAACTCTCTCCCACTAAATCTAAAATACATTGTAGCATTTCTCTAGTACATTGGAATCTTTGCATATTGTTCAAATGACTAATTTATATAGCCTTTGCTGAGTTAAACTTCATATATTTTGAACAAATGATCAAATTTTTATAAATTTTACAAAATCCATTTCTTTGCTAATCATAACTAAGCATAAGTTTAATACTTTTAGGAAAATAAGAAGAAAAAGAAATGTATTGTGTTTCAAATTTTGGTTTCCACCAAATTAACAAAGCCAAATTTTATAGGTGGTAGTGAAATTTTAATGTTGACCATATCTCTAATGCTTAAACAAAGTGGAGTTTCAAAATTTTGAAGCAAGTTAACTTTTTTGTGAGGACGCTAAGGTAGTGAAACAACTTACTACACTAACCTTGAGAGGAGGGTTATGCAAAACTTTTAGATCTGTTGATGATTTGTAGTATTAGTCGGATAAATCATTAGCACAAATATTTTTATGACAGATCATTATCAAGGTGAAATTAGTATTTTTAAGTATAAACAAATAAAGAAATATTCTTATTATATATAGGTAAAATGAAAGAATTAAAATAGAGAATTCGACTTTTCTCTAATCTGATCAAATTTCAACATGGTACAGAGCAGGTTTAGGAAAAAGATCAGATTGGATTTTCAATAAAACAATCTAACTACTATATTTTGGGAAAATACTATTGTAAAGATATAAAAAAAATGGGTATAGGAGATTGTTTGTTAATTGTTGTTTGATTTGCTTAGAGTATATTGATTTCCTTAACCCTACTTTACATTTAATTGAATTGAATTGATTGTGTATTGCAATTCTGATTAAGGAGAAGATAAGATGCTCTTTTTCTATCCTCAAATGCACAAATGGAAGATCCAAGTTGATCAACTCAAAGGAAGGGCTAATGCACAAACGAATCAACTATTTGGAAAAGAGAACAAAGAAGGGGATCTTAAATTCTGTTAATTGATTAAATGAGTAATTGAAAAGGATAGAAAGAAGAACCAACCTTACAAAGTTGCAGATCAAAGAATGCTGATTTCTGAGGTATGTAGACTGTTTCTGGAAAATCTGACAGTTGATCCCGAACCAAAACGCAGAGACGAACAAACCCAGAAATCTTTTTCCGTTCTGATGTCATCTTATGAAAAAGGTCGACCTTGACCCACAAATGTCAACCCTGACCCAATAATGTCGACCTTGACCTGCATAGGTCCGACATAAAATATGTTCGCGCCATCTGAAAGAAAGTCGAAAAGGGTATCCAGATCTGGTCTCAAATCTATAATTATGAACCTGTACCTGCAAGAAAAAGAGGATTGTTTGTTGTGGGGGAGGGGTTTGCCTTAGTCAAACCCCAATTTTGGAATTAACCTCAAATATATGTAGTTGAAATTGCAGGAATAGACAAAGTAAATGCATAAATTCACCTTGCTTGTAAAAGTCCTTGTGGCGGATTCGAATCCTTGGATCCACAAGTATGCTTCAAAATGTGGAATGTAGAAAGGTAGGATGTCTTCAATCTCTTGCTTGTAGATCTCCAACACCAAGTCTTGAATGGGTTCTTGAATTTGGAATAGGCTTGGAAGAAAGTGGATGGAGAGATCACCAAAATGGCACTATGTAGCTTGAATCCTTCAATGGCCTCCAATGGATCTCCTTCATGAAAATGGATGCTTGAATGGATGAATGCTTTCTTGAAATCTTACTCCTTAGCTTGCTTGTATTTCTCTTGATGATATTTTGAGAATGCTTGATTAGAAGACTTAGTTCGCTTGATGATGGTTAGAGAAAATGAGAGGAGAAGGCTCCCTTTTATATGAAACTAGGGCACAATCTTCTAAGGGGGTCGACATAGGAGAATTAAATTTCCATTAAAGCCTTTACCCCTAGGAGAGGATCTATATTAAATATAATTTAGAAATTGATGCTTCGAAACCTGAAACAGCCGACCTAGAAGCGGGAAACACTTTTTGCAAAGACCGACATCCAAAAATTGTGAGACCCCGGGATCTTAACCCTGGGTCAAGGTTGAGGTCGACATAGAGCTAAAAGGTTGACCCTGACCTTGAAGCCTAGAATCACCAGTCTGCAGTCCAGAATGCAAAAATCAGGCTAAACAGGAGTGGAAAGAAGGACAGAACAGGGGGGAAGTCATGTCAAGATCAGGAACCCATTCAAGGTGCTTGTCATGACCCCAAACCACTCACTTGGAAGGCTAAACAAGTCTAAAATGGAAGTGCTTCCATTTTCTGACTATACATTTAGCGCCCACTTTAGCAAGAGTGAGCTCAATCACAAACTCTTGGTAAAGGAAAACATAAAGAACAGACAATCTTATTGGAACAAAAAGGGATAAAGAAACCCTCAAGCCCCCAAGGGACTTAATTCTTTATCAACCCTAAGATCATAATAAGAGAGACATCACTTAGTTAAGGAGAGAGAGAAGGGGTGTGATTATCTCGCCCAATGAGAACTTATGTCTCATTGTGAACCACACAAAAAAAAGTGTAACTAGAAAGATGGAGTTGAACTGCCTAGTGAATGTGGCTACTCACTAGTCAACCCATCAGGGAGATCCATTCTTAAAGGGATCAAAACATTGTAAATTGAAAACTAGCGGGATCAATGGATCCATGTAAATTTAAACTGGAGGGATCAAAAGATCCTAAAAAGTAAAAATGACCATGCTTTAAGGATTAGTTTCTTTTAATCCATAAAGGGAAAATTTTTAAGTCTTAAAAACTATTTTGAACATGCGTGTGTGCAAAAAGTAAGTAGAGTGTATGCCCCCACGTTAAAGTTATTGCTAACACTTTAACAGGAGCAATGGTTATAATGGAAACATCAATAACTCTAGGGATTACGTTTCCACTGCGAGATGCCCCCAAAGGAAGACAAATCAAGGGAAATAAAACATAAACATACATAAGAACACAAGAGGGATCTACCTAATGTGGGGTCAGTATGATCATAAGATAACATGTACATAGAAATATAATATTATTGCAAATGAATTGACATCATTCCCCAAAGAAAGTAGAACTGCAATCACAAAGGAGGAAAGAAACTTAAGAATTACGAAGAGGAATCTTTTCGGACCACAACATGGAGACCAAAAAGAATTAGTGCTACCATGTCGCAGATCCAAGCAGATTGTACAAGCAAAATAGTTACAAACAATAGCACAAGTACAACATAACATGAAACAACATATAGAAGAATGTAGATACATATAGAGGAATTGAACAACAGTTTTGATTCTTTTATCACCTTTCACCAACAAAGTAACAAGGGTCGTATAAAAGAATCTAACAAACATTTAGAAAAACACATTACGGGGGAAGCACAATACAACATACAACACAAAAGGGGATACCATAAAGGATGAGCCAATCAAGCATGTTGTCAACCCTCCCCATCTTGGTTAATGTTATTTAGAGTAGGTGGGCAACTTGCAAGAGGGACTATATCCAATATAGTAGGAATAATAGCCAGTTCCAAACAAGGATCCTCTTGAGAATCACAATGCTCATTACTAGGTGTAATTTTTAATTGAGTTGAAAGAATATGAGGTAAATCATTATCAAGATCAATGGTCTCATATTCATCACTAAGATCAATAGGATCATCGAGAGTGTCCTCCTCATCAAGCTTGATTGAAATGGGATCCAAGATGCGAATAGGATCATCATACTCATTCATCTTAACATCATGAATATTAACCTCTAATGCATCAGGCATAGGTTGATCAAAGGTAGGTAATGAGTTTTGTATCATAGAAGCACGGGCTCTAGCATTAGCTCTATGCTTCTTACGACGTTCATTAGAAGATTCGTTACGTTTAACTTTGTTCGTCACATGTTGAGAACTAGGAGTAATGATAATAGGTTCCTTCATAGGTTCTATAGGATTATTCTCAATAGGTTGTAATGGAAGAGTAGAAGTTTGATCAATTTTATTAGAAACAATAGATAAAGGAGGTATGGAAGGAGTAGGCAAAAGACCACGGTTGGAATCAATCTGAGGCATACTTAACTCAGCAATTTTGCGATGTTTGTAAGCTTGATAGGAGTGAAAGAGATGATCAAGGCGAGGAAAACATGAGTTAGGTAATGAAGGCCAAAGAAAATCGAGAGTAGCACAATCTATAGGCCTAGAAGGTTGAAACAAACTATGATTAATCATTTTGACTTCTCCATTATGAATGAACTTAAGACATTTATGAATGGAAGAAGCAATAGCATGCATAGCAGTTATCCAAGGTAAACCAAATTTGATTTGGAATTGATCATAAGTAGGAATAATGATGAAGGTAGTATCTATAACTTTACCACAAAGTTCAACAAGTAAGTTAATAGAACCAAGTGCAGGATAAAGAAAGCCATTGCAAGTTTGAATCCATACATCAGATAAGTCATAAAAATCATGTTGTAAGCCTTTCATAAAAAGATTTTCTTCGGTAATGACATTTATTAAGGATGTGGGATCAACTAGACAACCACGAGTAGGTATCTTAGCAATCCTAGCATAGATATGAAGGGGACCATCGGGAGCCTTTATTGTTTTAGAATCATCAAAGGTAATTAAAAGTTCCCTAGGTCGCTCATCCTTAGTTTGTTTTTGAGTTTTAGGTGGAATTGGAAGTTGAAGTGGAGGTGAAGGATCTTGAACAATAATTTGAGATGGCGCAACACTCTCCACATAATTAACAATGTTATTAAGATCATCCATCTTTGAATCATAAATAATGTCTACAGAAGATGGTTGAGCTATAGTATTAGTATCATGTGTAGGTAAAGGATTGGTGTAGATTTGAAGATTTTGATTAGGAGGAGAAACAAATTTATTCCCATTACCATAAAAATTATCAATAGACAAAGCTTTAGAATCAATCAAGTCTTGAATCTTATGCTTTAGAGAGTAACATTTTTTAGTATCATGGCCATTCTGGTGATGGTCTTGGCAAAAAGCTTTAGAATCAAAGGATTTTGAAGCTATCGTGGTAGGAAGGAGAGGTCGAATAGGAGGGAAAGTAATCATACTAGCACTTAACAACCTACCCATTATAGAATGCAAAGTTTCAGAGAGAGGAGTAAACGTACGATTCATACAGAAAGCAGTGGATGAAGAAACATTATTGGATGTAGCCACAAATTGATCACCAACCACATTCGTCTATTTATTAATCTTGACATAGTTGTTAGGTTTCTGAAACTTATTAGGAATAGGAGGATTGTCACCCTTATCAACTGGAATAGGAGCCATTGGAGTGTTTCTCTCAAACTGACTCACTTGTAATTGATAATGGTGAAGTGTTACACACAATTGTTGAAAGGAGGTAAATTTAGTAAGAAAAATCTTATCCCTAATATCTTTTTGTAAATTTGAAATAAACATATGTTGAATATCAATATCAGGAACAGGATAAGAAATCTGAGCATACAAATGCTTAAATCTACCAATAAAATTAGTC
>MU226012.1:301463-347108 GCA_018584345.1 Thuja plicata | reverse complement strand
AGATCAGGTCTAGTTTTGAAGATATTGAAAATTTTCGGTATTGAAAACAGGGTACAGAAACTTCGAGCTCAGTTTTGAAGGCTTTAGAGGCCCCGGATGAGGTTGAAACTTGGACTCGATGATGCTTGCATAATCAAGCTATTGTAGAGCACTTCGTGGCATTTCCGAAATGGGGTTATAATAGTCAATCGAGTCAACTGGTGATGACTTATGGTCTCCGGAAGTTGGGTCACCTGAAATGGCAGAAAATAATTTTCCTTCAAAATTTTCGGGTTTCAAAAGTTATTTTGAGCCGACTTTGATGTACTAAATTGAAAAATAAAATAATTCTAAGTTTGGTCGGCCCTAAGGGCTAAATTTCTGGAACCTTCTCGGGCGGTGGAAATTGCCTATATAAAGAAGGCCCGTAGTGTTGTTTTAGGCAGTTCGGGACAGTTCTGGGTAGATCTGGGTACTAATTCGAGGTTTTGTCCTACAGAATATTGTAAGGGGAATGCCCATGTGGCTTTGCATATTGTAATTCTGAAAGTTTGTAATTCCGCATTTGTGGAGATAATATGAAGTCCATTTTCTGTTCTTGCAAATTATTGTTGCTTCTCTGTTTCTGTTATGTGTTTGTGGTATTAAGGGGAGCACCCTTCATCATCCACACACTTTGTAATTGATTTGATCTTCTACATATACATCTCATCAAAAAAAATATCAATTAGGTCAACCAAACAAATGACCACAACAAGTCAACCTCTACAACTCAATTTAGTGAAAGTGGTTCAAACCAAGAGAAATGGAGAACATAAAAATATCTTATTACTTCTTCTAAAGTAGTCACAACCATTAAAAACATACATACACATCCTCCAAATTCAGCAACAAAGTAATTTATAGATATATCATGTAACCCTTTATCCGTCAGCCCAAAAACATAATCTCAACCTAATTTTGCACAATGAAAATCACTATAACAAATAGCATGGCCCCGAAAATAAGTCATTACAATCTCCAATGTTATCTCAAATCCCAAATGTTAAGTGCAAGAAAGAACATAGACCATGTCATCTTGACATCCATAAGCTATACATGATACCAAGTTCAAACACCGTGCAACACCAAAACAATCAACCTCTATCATGAAAACTACATAGAGATGTTCTTTGAATATCCAACAACATTCCCAAATACATCTTTCATATTTTTAGATTGACCCAAGCCACCACAACTATTCCAATATAGACCTCTTCATAATCATAAAAGCTAGGAAACACATAGGTATGAAACATATCACCATAGACATACTTGTGGTGCAATTCATCTCTTAAAATATAAGCTAAGGTACTACACATACATTGTAAGCATGCCCTTCAAGCCGCAACATTAGAAGTATCGACGTGGAGCATTTTTTGAACTAGTCCTAATAGATACCCAAAATCCAAACATACTGTTGTATAGAGGAAAATGGTGAGCAATGCTAAGGTAGAGATCACTCGCCCAAGTCCTATGGTGTACATTGGGAAATAGACAAACTTAGCCTCTTTGTATCTAAGCTTGATTAGAATAACCCAAGATGAAGGGATGCAAATGCAAAACCTAGATGCAAAGGGAGGAGGATAAGACTTATTTCCTCTATTAAGAAATGAATGAATTTGAATAATTGATTAATGAACAAGTATAGATCTGGAAAGTAACTGAAATGACTGAGGCAATAATAGATCTGAAAGAAAAATGCAAGAAGGAAGATATATTTATGCACCTTGAAAGAAAATTAGGAGAATATGAGCCTTGAAACAACAATTTCCAGCCATCGGGAGGTCATAGACTAAAACTATTCTGGATCTGGGACCTTGGCACCTATAACTTCCAACTATGAAATTATGAGCCTCTATGGAACAAGTTGAATTTTCAGGTACAAGTCAAGATTTGATTGCACCCCTTTATTATCGAATGTGTACGTTCTAATTTTGATATATGAGATAACCCCCAAAATGCCTGAATCCAGCTCCATAGATCCTAAAACCTATTCTTACAAATAGAAAATGGGAAATTGTTTAAGGAAAGGGGATTTCCTTGGTCAAGCCCTGGTTTAGGAATTAACCTTGAAATTGACAAGTAAAATACATATCTGAAAGGAAAGGAAGGTAAATGTTTGATTCACCTTGTGTAAACTCTCATGAATGGATGTAGAAATCATACAAATTCATGAATATGCTTGCATTTGAACATGGAATGGAGATGTAGGAAGATCAAGGATGTCCTCACCAATACATGAGATCCATAATCACCATCTCTAGATCATGAATGTAGTTGTGTCACTTGAAGAAGCAACCTCCTTGCGCTACTTGAGAATCTCTCCACGTGGACATCATGAAAGAGAAATATTGAATCAAAGGAAGGATATTGACTTGCTTGGATGGATCTAGGAAGATGACTTGGAGACCAAGAAGAATTGGAGACCTTGGACGGATGTCTTGCCTTAATCACTTGACTGCTTCAATGCTTAAGCTTGCATAATCTTGACACAATGTATGTTCATGTGTTATTGTGTGATCTTATGTTCAAAAATGAGGGGATAGAGAATCCTTTTATACTTATTTTGAGATTCAAATAAAGGTAGGCTGATCTAGAAACAAAAATGAAAAAGACATAGGAGAAGGTCCCGACATCGGGCTCTGGACCCAAATAAGGTAGACCCATAGGGGGTGAAGTCAAAATTTTACCTCACCCCTGGGGGTGCATTCAAATTTAGAAATTACCCCTAGGTAGAAGTGTCTTGGGAAGGGTGAAGAACTATTGAGGAATGTGGAAAAGAAGCCAGGAAAAGGGGAAAAACATGCATGACTGACAGTCAGATCTTGAAATCACCAAAATGGGGTTAATAGGCTTTAAAAGACATCTAATTATGGGTGCTAAATTTTTAGGATGATACATTTAGCCCCCAATTTAGAAGGAGTATGAGAACAAATCATGCTCATGGTAAAGTAGATCTGATGCAGAGGCATAATCTCCTCAAGGCTAAAGAATAATAAAACATCAAGCCCCCAAGTGACTTAAGTTCTTATCAAATCTGGAACCAATATAAGAGAAACACACACACACACACACACACACACAGAGAGAGAGAGAGAGAGAGAGAGAGAGAGAGAGAGAGGCTAGCAGGCTAGCTAGGTAGTGCTAGGTGATCCATGAAAGACAAAAGGAGAAGGGGAATTGAGAGTCAATTCCACCCTCACAAGGCATTCACATAGAGTGGCTTAAAAGATCAAGCATGTAGAAAATCATTGTCTTCCACACAGATCAAAAAGGAAAAGATGATTAGGCATGTGGAAAAACATTTTCTTCCACATGGATCAAAGGAAAAGGAGATAAGGCATGTGGAAAAGCATTATCTTCCTCATAGATCAAAAGGAAAAAAAAGGCATGTAGAAAAGCATTGTCTTCCACATGGATCAAAAGGAAAGATCATGCATGTAGAAAAGAATTGTCTTCCACATGGATCAGAAGGAAAAGGAGATCAAGCACGTGGAAAATACTTGTCTTCCACATGGATCAAAAGGAAAGATATTTCATGTGGAAAAGCATTGTCTTCCACACAGATCAAAAGGGAAGATCAGGCATGTCAAAAATCATTGTCTTCCACATGGATCAAAAGGAAAAGCTAACATAAAACTACAATGAGTGTGTGGAAATGAGTGGAGTGTATGCCCCCACGTTAAATCAATTGAAAGCGCCTTAACAGGATAATGGAGAATACAGTCATCCACTAGAGACATGTCCACTATGAAATTCCCCCAAGTAGGAACAAATCAAGGGAAATATAAACATGACAAAGATAAAGCATGAAAAGGGTCTACTAACTCTGGGGTCAATAGGTCATATTATATCTCATGTATATCATAATTATGTCAGAATGAGATATCGTCACCCCCCTAAGGTAGCGTAATTACAACAACCATGGAAAAATGACACATAAGAGTCACAAAGAAGAGTTTTTTTGGGCAAAATTGTAGGGACCCCAAAAATAACAAGGTTGCTACTGCTTTGCATCGTCACCAAGCAGACAACACACAGGTGTATTGACGCACAATCGCACATGCATGACATAACATCAAATGAAATATAGAAGAGGAGAGATAAAAATAGAAGAATTTTTATGACATTGAAATTCCTTTATCACCTTGTGCCAATGAAGAAAAAAGGGCCATTTAAAGAAATCTAAACAAAACATAGAGAAAGTAGCACAACATTGGGGAAGCATAACACTGCAAACATGCAAACACATAAAAGGAATCCACTAGGCAAGGGGAACTAGTCAAGTGTATTGATTTCCCCCCAACTCATTCTATAATGTTTTGGGAAGGTGGACAAGTTACAAGAGGAGAAACATCAAGTACTGTAGATGGAACAATGACCAATTCCAAACAAGGACCATAATGTAAAGATATGTCATTGTGTTTGTCACAAGGATTGATGGATAATTGTTGTAAGAATATGTTAGGCAAATCAGATCAAGATCTATAATCTCACAATCATCAGAATCAATAGCATCATGTGTATCATTGTTGGGCATAGAAATATCATCATCAAGAGTATCTTCTTCATCTAAATTAATTGTAATAGAATCTAAGATAAGAATTGAATTATCATGTTTGCACTTTTTTATCTTTTTTCAAATCTACTTCCTCTTTGGGCTCAAGCATGGGTTGGGCAAGAGGAATGACAAAATAAGAGGGTGTATTAGGAGAAGAAATATTTTGAGAGGCATGTTAGTGGGCTCTAGAATAATGGTTATGATGGTGATCATGAGCATGACGGTTACACAAAGTTTTGTTTTAAATAGGCTGAGGCTAAATATCAATGACCATAGGGACTTTTTCTTCTTTAGGAGGGAGAACAAGAGGATCCACTCTAGGTTGATGTATAGGATGTATGCAAGAAATCAAAGGTGTAGAAGGTGTAGGATAAGTCTAGGAGAAGAGGATAGAACAACCTTAGGCTTTCTAAGTTCACAAATCTTTTGGATTTTATAGGTTTGATATGAACAAAAAATGTTATTAGGATGAGATTGAGTTGGTTGAGGTATGGAAGGCCAAAAGAAATCCAAGTCAAGAGACTCTCTCAGGACTAGAGATTTGTAAAATCTATGGTTAATTGTCATGATTTCTCCATTATGAAGGAATTTAATGCATTTATGGATAGGAGATACCACAAAAGTCATGGATGTAAGCCAAGGAAGGCAAAGTTTGACTTGAAATTGATCTGAGGTTGGGATAACAGTAAAGGTAACATCTAAAGCTTTACTACCAAATTCCATACACAAGGATATGGAACCATGAGAAGGATAAAGGAAACCATTACATATTTGGATCATCATGGAGGATTCATCATAAACATCATGCTATAATTGTCTACTAAAAGTATGTTCTTCAGTTATCATATTCACCATGCAATTAGGATCAATAACAACACCACGGGAAGGAATACCATTGATTTTTTTGACTATGTATAAAGGACCATCATGAGCTTTTCTTATTTCAGCTAGATCAAATGTAATGCAAGGATCAAGGTGTGATTTAGGTTGGACTTGTTCAACAATATTGACAACATGGCTAGGATCATTAGTTTCCATATGATACTCAATGGGTTGAGAAGATGACAAAGGTTTGGTGGACTCAATAGTGTTGGTGGTATGAGATGGAAAAGGGTTGGTGTAAATTTGCAAAGTTTTATTGGGAGGTGCCACAGATTTGTTTCATTGATCATTGACACCTTCAAAAAATATAGTGTTCGAATCAATAAGGTCTTGTATCTCAGATTTCAAATGGAAACATTTTTCAGTATCATGTCCAGGCTGACGATGGTATTAGAAAAAGGCTTTTTGATCAAAAGAATTTGGAAAAGGTTTGGAAGGATCAATTGGTTTAATAGGAGGAAGTGTTAAAATTTGAGCATTAATCAACTTGAACATCACATTATGAAAAGATTCATAAAGTTGTGTAAAATTATGAGATGGTTTAAAATAAGGACAATGGATCCACACCTTTGGATGCTTCTGCCACCTGTTTGTCAACATTGTTGGATGTGTTGATTTTTATGACTTATTTTTTTTTATGAAATTTATTGAAATTGTTGGAGGAGACATCACTCTTATCAACATGAGCCATTGGAGTGTCACTCATAAATTGACTCACTTGAATTTGATAATTATGAAGCACTGCACAAAGTTGAGTAAAGGAAGAGAATTCAGAAAACATAATCTTATCTCTAATGTCTTTTCGGAAATTAGAAATAAATATGTGTTGAACATCTTTATCAGGAATATGATAAGAAATATGAGCATGCAAATGCTTAAATCTACCAATAAAATCAGTCACTTTTTCTTTAACGCCTTGTTTACAATGAATTAAATCAGTTAACAAAATTTGAGGACCAATGTTGTTTTTAAATTGTTGGATAAAAGCATTAGCAATCTTGTGAAAATAATTAATGGAATAAGGGGATAATGAACAAAAGAAATGTAAGGCCTTAACTCGAAAGGTCCCAGTGAACAACTTTTTCATAAACCTTTGATTATGAGAGAAATCACTACACAATGTTTGGAATGTTTTGACATGAGTCAAAGGATCACTCTTTCCATTATAAGTCTCAAGATGAGGAATCTCCATGTAATGTGGGATAACAGAACAGATGATGTCTAAAGATAAAGTTCTAGAAATATCACATGTAGGAATGCTGAATTTTGATTGTGTCAAGGAAGCAAGTTGTTGCTGCAAAGAAGACACAGTTTGAGCTAGATTTTTTATGTTTGGATCAATAAAATGAATCATAGGAAGAGATGTGTTGGAAGTGTTTGGAACATTGTTTGACATAGTGGTAATGGTGGGATATGAAAAGGGGAAACTATGATAAGTGGGCATGGTTGTAGGCGATGAAACACTTAGCACACCTGAAGGAAAAAAGGGGAGCACTAGTATTAGGAAGGCTCACATGAATAGGATTGGAAGGTTGAAAGAAGTTGTGATGATAAGTGGAGCATAAGTAGAAATGGAGGGAATTGAAGTGGGAATGGAATTTAAAATATCAACACTAGTATGAGGTTGAGTGTATCCTATATCTTGAGTAGATTCTTGAATGGGATTAACATTGGTATGAAGTATATGGGAAAGGAACAAAGGAAATCAATACCATGTTCATCATTTTGCATGTGTTTCTTTAAACCACCAATCAAGACTAAAGCTTTAGGATTGGATTGTTCTTAACTTAACCAATGTTCAAATTTGTTCATATCCATTGAGAGCTTTTGGATTTTCTTAGGAGAAACTCTTAAGGTTTCTTCTTCATCATGAGAAGAGTGGGAAGAATTGTTCTCAACAGATTGGGGAAGTTCATTGTTATGCATGTTGGTCTCATCAATATTTGGAAAGAAAGAAGGCTCAAGATTAAAGGAACCCATGTATCTACAACTTCTCATAACTATAATACTATATGAAGAACTCAAAGTAACAATTCTCATGCAAGAAATGAATGAAAGGGAAATGTAAAATATGTGTTATTAAAAATAGGAGATCTAATGTCATGTAAAACACAATAGTAATGAAGACCTAACCCAATTTTAAGATTAAAAGAATTAATGTGTTGTTTGATTAAGAAGATATCCAAATGCATAAATTTTATCACTATGATGAAACACATACAACCAAGATCTAGATATAAAATGCATACATAATCCACACAAAAAGGGTATCCAACAATCACATCAAAAGATAATATGCATGAGAGCATCAGAGTCACTTAAATGTATAAAGGTGAACTCAAGAATATAATGTAAAGATCATCCAACTATCAAATCAAAAGGTAATATGATTGAAAGCGACGGAGTCACCCAAATGTACAGAGGTGAAATCAATCATATAATGTAAAGATCATACAACTATCAAATCAAGAGGTAATGTGTATGAAAGTGTCAGGCTCACCATATTGTATAGGGGAAAATGGTGAGCAATGGTGAGGTAGAGATCACTCACCCAGATCATATGGAATACATTGGGAAATAGACAAACCCAACCTCTTTGTATATAAGATTGATTAGTATAACCAAATATGAAGGGATTCAAAAGCAAAAACTAGATGCAAAGGGAGGAGGATAAGACCTATTTCCTCTATTAAGGAATTAGTAGATTTGACTAATTGATTAATGAACAAGTACAGATCTAGAAAGTAACTAAAATGATTGATGCAATAACATATCTGAGAGAAAAATGGAAGAAGGAAGTAAGATTTGTTCACCTTGAAAAGAATTAGAAGGTTATGAGTCTTGAAACTGTAATTTCCAACCACTGGGAGGTCACAAACTGAAATTGTTCTGGATCTAGGACCCTGACACCTCTAACTCCCAACTGTGGATTTGTTTGTGGAAAGGGGATTGCCTTGGCCAAGCCCTAGTTTAAGAATTAACCTTGAAATTGACAAGTAAAATGTAGATCTAAAAAGGAAAGGAAGGTAAATGTTTGATTCACCTTGCATAAACCCTCATGATCGGATGTAGCAATCAGGCAAATTCATGAAGTGCTTGCATTTTGAACTTGGAATGGAGATGTAGGAAGATCAATGATTTCCTCACCAATGCATGAGATCCAGAATCACCATATATAGAGCATGAATGTAGTTATGAAACTTGAATAAGGAACCTCCTTGCACCACTTAAGAAGCTCTCTAATTGACCATCATGGGAGATAAATCTTGCATCAAAGGAAGGAGATTGAATTGCTTCGATGGATCTAGGAAGAAGACTTGGAGACCTTGGATGGATGCCTTCTCTTCACCACTTGAACTCTTCAATGCTTATTCTTGCATAATATTTGCACAATGTATGTTCATGTGTGATCCTATGTTGTAAAATTAGGAGATAGAGCATTCTTTTATACTCATTTTGAGATTCAAATGTAGGCAAGCTGACCCAAACAAATAAATATAAAAGACATAGGAGAAGGGTCCTGATATCGGGCTCCAGGCCCAAACAAGGTAGACCCATAGGGGTGAAGTTGAAGTTAAACCTCATCCCTAGGGGTGCATTAAATTTTTTATCTTAACCCTAGGTAAAAGTGCATTGGGAAGTGTGAAGACCCATTAGGGAATGTAGAAAAGATGTCAAGAAAAGGGGAAAAGTGGGCATAACTGACAGACGGATCTCAAAATCACCAAAATGGGGTTAATAGGCCCTAAAATACATCCAATAATGGGTCATAAATTTTTAGGACAATACACTTGATAGAAGCTAGGGTTTTTGTTGCACCAAAAGATTGAGTTTTTAATGCCCAACCACTAGACTTATAAAATCCATAGGGGCTATTAAACCATGTCATGAATCCCGCGAGAGATGTTGGCCCATGACCAACAATCCCCCTCCCAGTGTCACTTATCATGTCCTGCGTGATTCAAACTTGTGACCAAGCTCTGATACCACTTGTTAGAAGCTAGGGTTGTTGTTACACAAAAATATTGACCCTTTAATGCCTGATACAACCACTATACTTATAGAATCCACATGAGGTTTTTAAACCATGTCATGAATTCTGTGAGGGACGCTGGCCCACTACCAACAACAATTACATCAACCAAAGACATTAAGATCAACATCAAGGACCTATAAAGATAGGATTACAAAATATGAAAATTACATACAATCTAAGTTCCAAACCACAAATCCCATGGCATCAAATGTCGAGTAATGAAGAATATTCTTCCAGGTAGCCAATAAATCTTTTTTTGCAAGTTCACTCTTCAACATTCTCCAATGACCAAATCACCTTTTTAGCAATAATTGATCATCAAAGATAAATAAAGAAATATTAAAATAGTCAGTAGAATCACACAACCATCATCACCAATGTCATGCTTCTAATCATCATCTAATACTTCTAATCATTATCTCAATGCCTCTTGTCTCAAAGAATTTTATCCTTATCTTAGTATGAAATTATCATGATATCATCTTTGTTGAAAAGCCATAAGATATGAGTCTTATTACCCTCTCTCATCTCTATGTTTTGTCTATAAAACATTATTTTTAACATCCAACCTTACTACTTCAACATAGAAACAACCCTGATCAAGAACAATATCTTATAGGAACTCATAGAACAATAATGTTGAGGGAAGACATTTTAGCACAAATCATGTTACCATAGCCTCATTACCAAGCATGATATCTTTATTATTATCACAAAATATTAAGTGTAGACATCAACATCAAGTATGTAAACATCCACAATAGAGAATGTCATCAAATAAACAGAGAATACCATCCACAGAAGATTTTACATCCCATTACATATTATCATCATATTTTGTCTTACAATAGCCACATCATCATAGTCTTACACAAGATGAATCCATATCATCATAATCTTCCACAAGATTATAATCTCCTCAAACAAGTATTATCCTCAGTTGTTTCCCTTGATGTCAAAGCCACCAATATCATTGATAGGCACTTAGCTTTACATTGGGATTTCATTTGATCACAGGGATACTTTTTTTATGATAGGTATTACAGTACACATCAATCTTTCCATGAAATTGGCTTCTCTCATAGTCTTGTATATGAAAGGAAATATTCAGGAACACTTGACATTTAAACATCATTGTGATAAGTATCCTAGACATATGTAGTTGCATGTGTATTTCATAACATATTCTATAAGGTGGTATATACTATGGTATGGACAAGAATATGCATATCATATTTGGTATACTATACTTGTATCTTTGGTATACTTATCTATTACTTTTTGATAGGGTTTTAGACACAATGGAAATTTTTTATGGTAACTTTGTTAGAATATGTGAAGAAGTGGTGGCATTAATTTTCATTGATGTCAAAACCTCTTACTGACAGTCTAGGTGTTTTGGTTTGTGTTTGGCATGTCTTGTTAGCTATCATTGTTGTAACAGGAGTTATCAGTTATACATAACTTGTTGATTCAAAATGAAGAAATCTCAGGTTTCCTAGTCCATCATAGATGGATTAGTTTACTCACCACAAGAACACTCAAGTTTGAATCCTATCGATGGTAACGAATATTTTGTGTATCCTTCTTTTGGTCTTGGTTGTGGCATTTAGATGACTTTGATAAATGCAATGTGTATTGTAAATCCTTACGTCTGACCTTTTTGTGGATCACACTATAGCGTATTATGTTCTCTTATATATACTCCCAAATCTAGGACTGATGCTATGAATTAAATTTAAATGTAATATGTGTTTCATTGGTGATATCACACATTTGGTGTATAGTCGACATATGTGAGAGCAGATATTGGTATAAATAAAGAAGAACCTTCTTTGTATACAAGTTTATGCATATGTGGCTTATTTGAGGCATATGCGAAGTGACTATGAATTCATGTGAAGGAGATTTGTTAATGAAAATATTTTTTTAGATCTTAGAGGTGGGTTATATTCCTGATGAGGCCAATATAAGGCCTATATAGTTCAAGTTTCATGTGTTTTTATGGCTAGACTTTGAGAACTTCGTATGCTTTCATGATACTTTTTCAGATTGTTTATATTGATATCTCAGAACTACTATCTTTATGTGTATGCAAATATGTGTGAAACATTTTAAGTTTATAAATATGCTATCTATATGTTGCGAGGATATATGGAACTAAATCTGATGTCTTTTTGTCCTACTTTAAGTTGGGTGGTTTCCTGTAGCCATGTGATGAGAGCAAGTTAGTAAAGAAACTTATTATGAATTTATGTCTTGGATACGTGTATGTGCTAACCTTTTGCAGAAATGGTGGATCCGCGGTAAAGGAAGGAGTCAACATTAAAGAACAGAGTGATGCCTTCAAAAGGCAAACTATTGTGGGGCTCATGATGATTCAACTACTCATGGATGAGAATAGTTCCTTTTTATAGATAAGTCACAGCTGAAAAGCGGCCATGATGGAGTAATTATAGTAGCGGCACATTCCTAGATTTCATATGTGATTAAATGCAGTTTGTTTCTGCAGTTAAAATTGTTGATCATGTTTCTTAATGATTGTCATATCCCTGATGTTGGGGGATCCTAGTTGATAGGAGTCTATTTTAGAAGTTTTTGTTAAATAATCTAGAAGTTCTGATTCTAGGGAGTAGAGTTAGTATTACGGGGAATATTTTGTAATCCAGTGAGAAGAAATACAATCTTATTTTCTGCATCTTTTGTAATCTATGTTTTATGAATGATCAATGAGAGCTTCAATTCTTAGTTTCTAAGTTCTTGTTCATTCACTCTTCCGTGGGGGCCCACATGGGAGGTGAACCTAATTTGTAATTCAGTAGAAAGTAGTTGCAAGTCATTTGAAGTAATTAGGACTCTGTTGCTCATGCAACCATTAGTAACAACACTAGTGGTTGTTCCTGTAGCATAGGCAGTTAGCTAGTTTACTATTTCCTACAGCATAGGCAAAGAGTTAAGCTTACTATTTTAGCAAGTTCTTTTATCTTTAGATTACGTTGTTGATTCCATTTCCTAGTTTAGTTTCATTTCAGTATTTTCCATTCCTTAAACAATAATGACTTTCAAAGTAGATTAGAGCATATAATTTTCCGATACCATTTCAAATCTTACATCCCTGGTCGATAATTTAATGAGTTCAACATATTATTTCTAGTAGGAAGGATGCATAATCCTTAGATACAGAGGTATTATAAAGAGCAGTCATTTTTGGCACCACTGCCGAGGAATGGTGTCAATCTAATCTAACCTAGAGTCATTATCTTATTTTTATTTTAGCCTTTGTTTTTATGCATAGGAGAAGAGATCATCTTGGACATTTTCTCCCTCAGAATTATTAGGTTGGACCTCTTGAATTTTTTTTTGATATCTTTAACCCTGAAATTGAGGAACCCCAAGTTGTGAATGAAGAAGTTGAAGAACAATTTAAGAATGTGTTTGCTGATGCATTTGACCACTTACCATCATCATCATCCTCATCTGAAGAGTCCTTACATCTAGACGAGATTTTTGTTGAGCTAGAAGATTTACTGCAGCATCCAGGGCCTCCTCCAAGGATGGCTCAACCAACCTTCCCTTTCCCCATTCCTCCTCAATAGGGAAACCAAAATTTTAAGAACATACCCTCTGTGGCAGTGCCCAAGTTCTATGGCCTCATCACCGAAGACCCTGAGACCTTCCTCTTTGAGTTTGACGTCCTTTGCAGAAGCTATGACTATACAATTGATGCACATAAGCTCAAGTTGTTTCCATTGACTTTGAAGGAAGCTGCTTTGAGATGGTTTATGAGCCTTAGTTCCAACACTATAGCAGATTGGGATGCTATGAGAAACATGTTTCTTTCCAAATACAAAGATTACTGTCGGGGGAATGACTTGAAAGGTGATGATATCTTCAAGATTACCCAGAAAGAGGATGAGACCCTGAAGGATTATGTCTCCAGGTTCATGTTCAATCTGTAGCATAACACTCAACATCAATTGAATGAAGAAGCTTAGAAACACCTGTTTCTCAAAGGTGTCAATGAAGGGAGCATTGCGACTCTAGACCTGATGGCTGGTGGTGACATTACACAGAAAAATTGGAATGATATCAAGAATATCTGATTGAACTACTCCCGGGCCACTGTAAAGAAGGGTAGGGGAATCAGAGATCTCCCACAAAAGTCTACTAGCTCCGGGGTTTCAAAAGTGGAGCTATCTAATCTTCTCTCTGACTTCAAGCAGGACATCATTAATGATGTCTCTACTCAGATAGATACCATGTATGCAAGGAGAAAGAAAGAAGATGCTGATGTGGTGCTAGCTGAATACTATGCACACTGCCGAGAGAAGAAGAGGAGCTGCAAGTGCAAGACTGTTGTGAATTTGGAGACATAGCCAATGCCCACTAAATTCAAATCCATTGATGAAAATGGAGAGGTTCTCTACATTTCCCAACATAGGCCTTGGTCCCCAAGACCAGGTATGCCACAAGATCCTCTTCAAAATTTTAATAATACTAGTCAATGGCAGAATTTTCTGAATATGGGCACCCAAGGGTGGCAGCAACCCCAGCCAGGGTGGTAGCAACCTCAGCAGGGTTGGCAACAACCCCAGCAAGGTTGGTAGAAACCCCAGCTAGGATGGCAGCAACCCCATCCAGGGTGGCAGCAACCACAGCAAGGTTGGTAGCAACCTCACCAAGGTTGGTAGCAACCTCAGCAAGGGTGGCAGCAATCCAATCAATGGCCTAATCTATCTCATTAGCAAGACCTAATGCCTCCTCCATAGCAACAAGCCCTAATGCCTCCTCCTGTAGCTGCTAATAACCCTCCTAAGAAAACACAGCCTAATCCCAATCCCAATAGCGAGCCGACCACTCAGCAGCAGAGCTATGTCTTAAATGATATCCATCTGAGATCAAGAACCATTCTTACCTCCCCTCAAATGCCTATAATAACTGAGGTTGAAGAGCCAACTGTTGACCAAGAAGATGTGCCAACTCTTGTAGCCAAAGCGCCCCCATTTCCTCAAAGGTTATCCAATCAAGCTGAACTTGTAGTAAACCATCCAGTGGCAGACTTGTTTGATCAATTGAAGCAGATAAAAGTAAAAATACCTTTACTGGATGCTATTAAAGAAGTCCCTACTTATATTAAAACCATATGGGAAGCATGCATAAAACAACCTGGCAGGAAGAAAAAGGATCCCAAAACCATTCATGTTGTCAGCCAGCTCTCTGATCTTATGTTAGAAAAGTTGACTATCCCCAAGTATTCTGATCTCGGGAGTCCTATGGTTACAGTTACTATCCAAGGTATGCAAGTCCCAAATGCCTTAGTTTACTTAGGTGCATCTATCAATGTCATGACCAAAGAAGTACTATCCCATCTAAACATTACCGGCCTCTGAGATACGCCAACTATTTTGCAACTTGCTGATAGCTCTACTGTTAAACTAGATGGGGTAATAGAAGATGTCATAGTTACCTTACATTCTTGGGAGTATCCAATAGACTTTTTTGTTCTCTCCCCTAAAGCCGATATGGGTGGGTATCCTATCATTTTAGGATGACCATGGTTAGCCACTACTGATGCCTTCATAGCTTTCCAGTCAGGGAAGATGACAATTTCCAATGGAATCCATACCAAAAACTTGACCCTCTACTCTCCTACTCAACCTATGTTGCAAGATGAGGATGCAGTATGGTCAGAATTAGATGATGTTGATTTAGAAACCAATTAGATCCATCAGCTCATGGTCATTGATAGAGACCCATTTCTAATTGCTAAAGGGGAAGATGAGATAATTGAATCCATTGTTACAAATAAATATGGTCAAAGTCCTCAGTGGTGCTCACAGTCTAACTGTATCTTGGAACCTATTTCGCCACCTGCACATACATGATCCTACTTTGTATCCTCCCGCTTCCTTCATTCTTTATTGCCTCATGAAATGGTTTCTCTTCCAGTTTCCCAAATAACAATGGTAGACAAGGTGATTAAGGTAAAAATTAGTCTGGGTAAGGAGTTAAATATTAGTAGTACTTTGACACCCTCTCACCAGAAGGCTATCCTAGGATTGCTATAGGAACATCAGTAGGAATTTGCCTAGGATTACACTAACATGAGAGGATTAGATGCAAAAATCTATACTCATAAGATCTACATTAGCCCAGATTATAAACCTGTACACTAGCCTCAGCGGTGGGTTAATCCTGTGTTGCGCGACATAGTCAAAACTGAACTTTAGAAGTTGCTAAATACTGGCTTCATCTACCCCATTTCTGATAGCCAATGGGTTTTTCCCTTGGTCATTGTGCCTAAGAAGGGGGGTAAATGGAGAGTCTATGTTGACTACAGGGAATTGAATATAGCCACCAAGAAGGATCATTTCCCATTGCCCTTTATTGATCAAGTCCTGGATAATTTGGCTAGCAAGAAATATTTTTCCTTCTTAGACGGTTTTAGTGGTTACAATCAGATTCAAATCGCTCCCGAGGATCAAGAGAAAACAAATTTCACTTGTCCTTAGGGGATGTTTTCATATTCTGTCTTACCATTCAGTTTGTGCAATGCTCCAGCCACTTTCCAGCGGGCTGTGATTAGCATTTTCTCTGACATATTTGCTGATTTTATGGAGATCTATATGGATGACTTCACAGCTTATGGGAACACTTTTGAAGAGGCAAAGCTCAATTTGGAGAGAGTTCTCAAGTGCTTCTAGGACTATGATCTCTCTCTCTCAATAGTGAGAAATGCTTTATGATGATGGAGGAAGGTGTTGTGTTGGGTCACTTTATTTCCTCACATGGCATCCAAGTAGACCCAGCCAAGATCTTAGTAATCAATACTCTGACCACACTGGAAAAGAAAAAGGATGTCCACAGTTTCCTTGGCCATGCTAGATACTATAGAAGGTTTATCAAGGATTTTAGCCAAATTGCAGTGCCCCTCTATAATCTGTTGAAGAAGGATTCTAATTTTTCTTGGGATACCGAGTGTGAAAAATCCTTCCTGCAGCTTAAGGAAGTTCTAACCACACCAGTGTTGCATGGACCAAATTGGGGATTGTCATTCCACATTCATACCGATGCCTTAGATTATGCTATAGGAGCAGTATTGGGCCAACAAGAAGATGCAATTGAACATGCCATTTATTATATCAGTAAGAATCTACAGGGAGCAGAATTCAATTATACGGTGAACGAAAAGGAGTTGCTTGTAGTGATTTATGCTCTGAATAAGTTCAAGCATGAGATTACTGGTTATCAGATTTTTGTCCATATAGACCATTCAATGATTTGGTACCTAATGAATAAGCTATCCATCTCAGGAAGATTGGCTCGTTGGTTGCTACTCATGCAGGAATTTGACATCATAATTATTGACAAGTCAGGGAAAGCCAATGTTTTCACCGATTTTCTCTCTCACTTGCATGTTCCTGATGATCCTGTAGCCATTGATTACAGTTTTCTAGATGAAAATTTTTTTTGTTGACAACACAGAATCCATGGTATGCTGACATTACCAATTACCTCACCACAGGTCAGACACCAGCTCAATTTTCTTTAAAAGAGCGTAGATTGCTGGCCGAGAAAAGTTTCAATTTTTCTTGGATTGCTGGTTTCATGTTTTATACTGGTCCACACCAAGTTATGTGAAGGTGCATCTGAGAAGATGAAACCTATGACATCCTATGGGAATGTCATGATGAGCCATGTGGTGGCCACTTTGCAGCAAAAAGGATGGCTCTCAAGATCTTAACTACCGAATATTATTGGCCGACTCTCCACAAAGATGCAACTAAGTATACTAAGAAATGTGATCGGTGCTAGCGCATGGGGAGGCCTACTAAGACATATGAAATGCCCCTGCAGCCTCAAGTGGTGATCACACCCTTTAATAAGTGGGGCATTGACTTTATGGGACCAATTGACCCTTCTTCTCAAGGTAAGTCTTACATTTTAGTCTGTACTGACTATGTTACTAAGTGAGCCGAGGCTAAACCAATGAAGCATCCACGGGATATCAATGTTGCCAAGTTCTTATATGAATGCATCTTTACAAGATTTGGTGTTCCCAGAGAAATAGTGTCTGATCAGGGTGCTCAATTCACTTCCAACCTCATAGCTTCTCTGATGGAAGAATATAAGATTCACCATGGCAAGTCATCCCCTTACCACCCTCAAGCCAATGGCTAGGTGGAGGTCACCAATCGCGAGCTGGAGGCCATCCTTACAAAATTTTTCTCTGTTCACAAGAAAGATTGGGCAGCCAAGCTTCTTGAAGCACTATGGGCTTACAGGACCACTTGGAAAACTACTACATTGTTCTTTCCATTTCAACTAGTATATGGGAAGTCTACCATGATGCCAATAGAATTCAAGCATAAGACCTTACGGACATCATTGGAGCTCATCCTGGATCTTACTGAAGCTCAACAGGAGCACATCCTCAACTTGAACAGTCTTGACGAATGGCGTAAGTCTGCTTTGGCTAACACAGAATTGGTGCAACAACAGAGGAAGCAGTGGCATGACCAGTTTATTAAGGATAAAACATTTGCAGTCAGTGACTGGGCTCTCCTGTATGACTCCAGATATCAGCACACTCCTGGTAAGTTTCAAACCTGCTGGTTAGGGCCTTATGAAATTGTTGCTATCTTTTCCAATGGTGTTGTTTAGTTGTCTATTGTTGACCCCATCCATTTCAAGTTACTGGTTAATGGACAGCGCCTCAAGTTATACCATAAACCCCAGAGCAAGGCAGAGTTCCTGCAGCAATTTGAGTATGTTGAATTTCACGATCCTCCTATAGCAGATGAATATGAGCCCCTCACTCATATTCATTCTTCACTTTGAGACATGTTTGCCACAACCCATAATAATTACTTTCCTCTGGAAAGTACCTTTCTCCATAATAAATATTCATTTCATTATTACTTATCTCCCACCCGTCCACCTCATCATTATTCCCCATCAATGGATGACAATTTTGTGGAGCCGCCAGTACGTCATCAGGTGTGTGTATCATCTTTGGCATTTAATTCATTAATTAATTTTTTTTATTATCTTCACTCTTGTCATATGCGCAATTGTGGGACCATTTGCGTACTTAAGTTGGGGGGAGAAAATCTATGATTTGTCTTATATAACCATGAATGTATCGAATGCTATAGTTTTTAAAATTTTAAATGTTGTACCCTTTTTCCACAAATATTACCAATTCAGCCTATGAGATGGGACAACCTTGAAATGAGCAATTCATTTTGCACAAATAAGCCAAGGTGTCCATATGGACGTCTGTTGAGTAATGATAAATAGTTCAATTCTTGAGATATGATAGATCTGCATTCATTTCCCCATATAATGCTTGAAAATCTTGGAGTCCAAAACTTTCCATCTTTGCAAATACCTACAGATTCACCTTTTTGATTTTCTCTGCAATTTGTTTGATATAATTTGTGAGAAATCTTTGCATTGCTTGTGTATTCTTGTTTGTGTGTTCTTCATACTCTGCGGACACGGGTGGAGATTTAGTTCGTTGTGAACCCACGGTTCATGACATTCTACTAAATATTCAAGTTTGCATGCCACTATTCCAAGCCAGAGGATGGATTGATTATATTCTTAAGCTTACCATCCAAGACAAAGAGGTGGCATTACAATTCTTAAGCACACTCCATGACAGGGTGGCTACTGTCAAAGGTTTGAGGGTACCATTTTCACAAGCAATCGTGGCTGAGGTAATGGGGATACCACAGGAAGGTGAGGAGTTTTCAGAAAACTTCAACCTAACAATAGCAAGGGCACAATTTACTCTGCACACAGACCCGCCATTGGAATTCGATAATAAATAGGGCACTAACAAGTTGTCTCTGCCTGAAACCTATAAGCAATGTGCAGTGTTTATTATCAAATATTTCATTTGTGAAGGTCGACAAGTTTACTTGCATGTGGTTCACTTCAAATTTTTGAGCTGCTTAAGGCATGATAATAGGCCCATAAATGTGCCCAATTTCCTTTTCAATATTTTGAAGAAACATGCTTCAATAGTGCAGGAAGGTAAGCCCAATATCGTTTCCCATCATTGTCTCATTAAGCTAATTATGGAAAAAGCATTGAGAGACCAGTCCAACATGACATGGGAGGTTTTCTTGTTAGGAGAATTAGAGAAGGAAACCCTAAGACCTTTAGGGAGTAGGGTTGGAAAAAGAGTCCAAACAGAACATGGAGTTTTTAAGGTTATTGAAGAACTAGGATCGGGTTCTTCTTCAGAAAGAAGACCTAGGACTAAAAACCCTAGGCATCCTCCTGAAGCTTCTGCATCTGGGTCATCCTAGAATAAGGGCAAAGAGAAAATTTTAGAGAAAGAGGTTTCTGAAGAAAATTTCTCACCTCCAGTCCATACAACTACCACCCCTACAAGGAAAGGGGAGGAAAAAGGAAAGCTAGCTGCCTTTGGTTCTAGTAAACACTTAAAGAAGTAGGATCGTTTAGCTTTAACCACTTCAAGAAAGAGAAAGACTACTGATAGGAAGGAGGAAACCCCTTTACAAAGAAGTAGTAGATAGAGGAGGGGTATGGCTACAGACATATCACTAGGAGGGACAAAAATCAACCTTGACACTCCTGAGTCAGAGGAGCCACCAGAAGGTAAACAATCCTCTGAGGTCAAGATGAGCACAGAATGTGTAGTAATCAAAGACAGTTCCAACTCCGATGAAAAAACCTACAAGGTTCAAAGGGGAAGTTCATCTTCCCATAGACTCCAAATTAATGATGATTTCATTGAATTGGATGATGATGATGAATTTTCAGGATGATACCTTGCTAATAAAGAAGGTATGCCAGATTTTCCTCTAGCAACGGTAGAGTAGAGTTTATTTGAAGACAATTTTGGTATTTCTATGAGTGTGGATACACCTCCTGCAGTAGAAGGGAGGGATATTTTTGAAGAAAACCCTGGTATTGACATGATGGTTGAGCAAGTTTTAAATCAAGGATTGGACGCACTAGTTGCTGCAGCTCAGCAATGTGATAACCCTGAGAGGGCCATCATAATCCATCCAAACCTCTCACAGGATGCAGCTACAGAAAATAATAGTTCAGCTGACATACAAGCTATAGGGGAAAAACCTAAGGAAGGTAATCTACTAGAGGTACCTTGCCCTGTAAATCCATTTTCTGTTATCTTTCAGCTAATCAATCAGTTGATAATGGAAAGAGAGCAATGGAAAAGGCAGAAGAAGGCTTTACACTGGGTTATCGATTAGAATTTTCAAGAATTGGTAGAAAAATAGGAAGAGGTAGAGCAGCTTCAACAAAAATTGACTAAGGTAACATCAGTTATCCATGAGCTAATAAGCTGTAGGTCCCCTTCCCCTATTTATGCCATTTTTCTTAAAGAACAAATGTTAAATTATCAATTAACCAATATAGTAAAGGGAAAGTCTCCTTTGATAAATGAGCCCCTTGATTTTTTTCAAGCCTTTCATAATTCTCCTACATCCATACAAAGCATGTTATGTGAACTCTTCTTGCACAACTTAGCTGTACCTAGTAATAGGGATTGAAATCCACTGCCTTATGTTGGGGACATCCAGCTGAGGGCACTCATGTCATGGATATAAAATGAGATCAGTAGAGAATCCTAGGCCAAAATTTACAGGGAATTAGAGGAAGAAATTCCTCTATACCTACGGCTAGAAGCCAAAGACCCAAAAAATTACTATTATGACTGGATGAAGTTAGCTCAGTTAGAGTCTAGAAGTAAGATCATTAACCCTCTCAGGAATGCAGCCTTCGATGAGTACACCTGGATGGATGAAACTGAATTGACTGAGGCCACAAAATCAATCCAATGGCACTGGATTAACATGATAGAGGATATGAGAAATAAGGATCCAGATTCACCCCTTAATTTTAGAATGGCAAACAAGCGTGCTCCTTGGTACGTCATGCTAGGTAGGGTAAGGCAGAGCTATTGGCTTCCATTAACATTCCAACCACCCCTTCTTCTTTCTCCTCTTCTTCCCAACCCAAAAAATCTAGAAGATTATGACATGGCAGGGGAGGTGAGAAGGTGGGAAATGCACAGGGACACTAAGGGATTTTACTGGAGCTTTTCTAATGGGGGTATTAGATAGAAAGCAGCCATAGATCTCACAATGTAGGCCAGAGTGAAGAACTATCTATTTTCTCAAGGACCAGAAAATGGCTAAGTTGGGGGGAATGATGAGGCCAATATAAGGCCTATATAGTTCAAGTTTCATGTGTTTTTATGGCTAGACTTTGAGAACTTCATATGCTTTTATTATACTTTTTTAGACTGTTTATATTGATATCTCATAACTGCTATCTTTATGTGTATGAAAATATGTGTGAAACATTTTAAGTTTATAAATATTCTATCTATATGTTGCTTGGATATATGGAACTAAATCTGATGTCTTTTTGTCCTACTTTAAGTTGGGTGGTTTTTCTATAGCCATGTGATGAGAGCAAGTTAGTAAAGAAACTTATTATGAATTTATGTCTTAGATACGTGTATGTGCTAACCTTTTGTAGAAACGGTGGATTCGTGGTAAAGGAAGGAGTAAACATTAAAGAATGGAGTGATGTCTTGAAAAGGCCAACTATTGTGGGGCTCATGATGATTCCACTACCTGCGGATGAGAACAGTTCCTGTTGCAGATAAGTCGCAGCTGAAAAGTGGCCACGATGGAGTAAATATAGCAGCAACACATTCCTAGATTTTATATGTGATTAAATGCAATTTGTTTCTGCAGTTAAAGTTGTTGATCATGTTTCTTAATGATTTTCATATCCCTGATGTTGGGGGATCCTAGTTTATAGGAGTCTATTTTAGAAGTTGTTGTTAAATAATCTGGAAGTTCTGATTCCAAGGAGTAGAGTTAGTATTACAGGGAATCTTTGGTAATATAGTGAGAAGAAATTCAATCTTATTTTCTGCATCTTTTGTAATCTATGTTTTATGAATGATAAATGAGAGCTTCAATTCTTAGTTTCTGAGTTCTTGTTCATTCACTCTTCCGTGGGGGCCCACACGGGAGGTGAACCTAATTTGTAGTTCAGTAGAAAGTAGTTGCAAGTCATTTGAAGTAATTAGGACTTTGTTGCTCCTACAACAATTAGTAACAACACCAGTGGTTGTTCCTGCAACATAGGCGGTTAGCTAGTTTACTATTTCCTATAGCATAGGCAAAGAGTTAAGCTTACTATTTCAGCAAGTTCTTTTATCTTTAGATTACGCTATTGATTCCATTTCCTAGTTTAGTTTCATTTCATTATTTTCCATTCCTTAAACAATAATGACTTTCAAAGTAGATTAGAGAATATACTTTGCCAATACCATTTCAAAGCTTACGTTCCCTGGTCGATAATTTAATGAGTTCAGCATATTATTTCTAGTAGGAAGGATGCATAATCCTTAGATACAGAGGTATTATAAAGAGCAGTCAATTCCTTTTCATATCTTCTGATAGTGAGCCCTTGTGTATCATCAATGAGGCCTTGTGTATTGGCAGTGAACCTTCTTGTAGTGAGCATTTATGGTAGTGAGCCTTTGTATCAAATAACCTTTTGGTGTCACCTTAACATGTGTTTTTACATTTCATGAGAATTAGCTTCTCCATGGTTATACCCATCTTGCAGTTTCCACATAAAATTTGGTGTTCTATGTTTTAGTGTTCCTGTGAATTTCATGTGGATGTTTAACGTGCTAAAATGACAAATCTTAAGTTGTCATTGGAATTTTTTAAGTGTTAACTCATAGACAGAAAATTTTGTAAAGTTGGGTTGGAATAATTGATTCACCCCCCTCTCAGTTATTCCCCATGTTCAACAATTGGTATTAGAGCTTGGTCTCTTGCAGATAGAGCTTAACCACTTGAGGGAGATCTTGGAAGGTTGAACAAAAGGAAGAAGGTTTTTAATCGAAAAAATATTGGCAAACCATGCCAAGGGATATTGAAGGAACTAAATAAGAAAATCAATAACTGAAGGAAAACCTGATGGAAGAAAATACCTGCATTGCTAAACTAAGGGATCATATTAAGAAGTCCAAAGCAAGGCACAAATAATTTAGTCAAGATTTAAAAGAATCAAAGAATAGAAATGCAAAATTAGAACAAGAACTGAAAGAATCAAGATATAATTGTGCAGATCTGATTCTGGAAAGAAAAGAAGATGATGAACAAATTCAATGAGAGTATCCCATCAGATTTGGATCGAGTTACAAATAAAAGAATGATTGGATAAAAAAGTTTGAACTATAAAAAAAACATTGAAAGAATGGAAATTGACTAAAGAAAATTTCAAGGAAATAATCAGGAAGAGTACATAGAAGAATGTAAAGCTAGAACTAGAATTAATAAAGATGAAATCAGAATCTAAAGTATAAAAAAGTAGGACTATATTGGATAAGTTGATGGGCATACCAGAAGAACACAAAGATAAATAAAGTACATGATTCATTGATTAAATCTCAGAACATAATAACAAAGGCAAAAAAGTGATGATTGAGGAAAAAACAAAAGTTGAGGTAACATGTAATAATTAGAACACACCTACAAAGAGGTTACTGGTGAGACAAATAAATTATCAAAGGTATTTATTAATGGTTATTGTTACACTTGAAAAAAGTTTGGTCATACAGTAATAGATTGTTAGATGAGAAGAATTCAGAGAACACAATGCAATAAATGTCATAAATTTGGTCATGAGGAGAATGAGTGCAAAAGTCTAGTTTCTAGTCAGAAACAAGAGAATATTAATTTTCATGAAAATTGTTATGTGTGTCATAACTTTGTTCATAAATCAATTCAATGCTGAGCTAAATCATTGATATTGAGAAAAAGTAATGTGAATTATTTCAAGTGTAGAAAGATGGGTTACTATGCTAAATCATGCAAATCCCTCAAAATACAAATAAATACTGGATGTGATAATCATGTTGCAGAATCTAGTGGTTCACAAAAACAAAGTATGGAATGGAGAAATAAATTTGGTGGTACAATGGTTTCAATGGTACCCAATCTCGGTGCTAGTCCTACTGATAACTAAGAAGAGAGTTGTGGCTTAGGGGGAGTATCGCGTAACTTGAATATTACACCTTCCGTATTCCAGAGTGCTATCGGTTGCAACTATGTTGTTATCGAGGGAAAAGGAAAATCATTAATAATGAAAAGACATTTTTTGAATGATGGCCAAGAAAAGTATATTGATTGCATCAGAAATAATCAATTTGAGCATGATTTGTCAGTTTCATGGGTCTTTAAAAGAGATGGATCAGTTGGTACTATAGCAAGAAGGATATTCATTTGAAGAGCTAGAGAGCACTTGAGCGTAAGGAATTTGTGAAGAATCATGGTACCTAAATAAGTTTCTCACATTAGTGCAAAAATGAAAAGGGAGAAAGACATAGAGCTTAAAGAATTTAATTAGAACAAAAAATAAAATTGGAGTTTGGATTATGATATGAAGGAATGTAGAAAGTTAGAGAGCTAGGGATCAACATTTGGGGAGAATTACTGTGGTGTGATGATAAGGAATTAATATTATTCATGCTAAAGAATTTTTAGGGTGAAATATTGATGTTGGACATACCATGAATCATAATGAAGGAAGTAATCAAAGAAATCATTGGTCTGAGTAGAAAAGACAAAGTCCCTCCAAAGAATTTGATCAATTATGAGGAGGTGGAAGTCCTAACAATAATCAAAAGGGATCAAGGCGCATTCACAATTAATTATATTGAGGATCCTATTGTAAGGTATATTGTACATGACATGTCTTACAAAAATGAATTTTGTAATTAGGAGGGTTCTACATCTTCCATAGTTGTGTACATGAGATGAAAGATGTTGCATGAGGATTTTGATATGGATTTATGAAAAAAAAAATTAGACAACCTATTGCTGAATGCAAAGATAAAAATAGAGGATAACCATGGTTTCTATTTTGGATCATTATTTATGTGTTTGGTATTTTACTTCATGGGTTCTTTACCTGTAAAAGAAATTGTTTTATGGAGAATCGACATTCTTATCTCTCTGAGAGACTCTAGATAATGGTTTGAGTCTGGTTTTTACTAGCATTATACCAGTAAGATGGTCTCATGAAGGTTCCTGCTTGGAACATAAGAATATGGAAGTGGTCATCGATGTTTCACGTATTAAACCTAACAAGACAAAGACAAGTGAAAAGGGAAAGTAATTTGTTATATTTTCAATATTTGACAGTGAAGAGGAAGTTGTTGGCAGTAAGGAGAGTACAGATAAAAATGAAGAGGAAATATAAACAAATAAGGAAGTGGAGAAAACCATGGTCTCATTGGCACAAAGGGAAAATATTGATACTAATGTGATCAAGACTATGTTGACTAAAAATGAGCTCAACAGAATTGGTGGTTTTTTGGTTGAGTGTTCTCCAGGTGACAAAACCATTGTACTAAATTTGATTATAAACTATTTGATTAACAAAAGGATTGTAGTATCCAATATATCTGGCATGCTATTAGACCCATTTAAAATCTCATGGTTCCAAACTTTCTTTCCTTTCTCTGCAAATGTTCTTGGTCTTTGGCTAAAGCGCTAAGTCATTTTTGTGCAAAATCTTGGCTAAAACCCTAAACCCTCAATGGTTTGTTCTAATTTGGAGTTACTTTACAGGTCACTAAATTTTTATAAGACCATGTGTTTTAATTAACATTTTTGAGCAGGGCCAATTTATCACTTAAGTCCTTAGGCTTCATGTGTTTTATATCATGGAGGGGTTTTAATTTTCCCCTAAGTATTAAGTTTTAATGTCCCCGAAGTCACTTTTTACCTTTTAAATTTTCTGAACAAGTTGAAGTCAATCCCATGGCTGGTGCATAGCCTCAAAAAAAGAGATGAAGGTAGTTATCCATTAAGTCATTGTACCTAAGTGACATGTGGAGGCTTGTGGGACCTAGCCATAGATCAAGCAAAGTTAATGAGTGATCAAGTTAGATTTGATCATGTGGTCATCGCTTTTCCTTGAAGAGAAGATGAAAAATACTTAGTGCTCAAGGCATCACGCCTGGTTGCCACATGTAAAGTGGCTGAAGATTAAGATAGGGTAAATTTCAATTAAATCAGAGGAAGATCTATAGTTGTCACTTTTCCTTAAAGTGCAAGATGAATCTTTTTACTATTTGAGGCATCAAAATAGAGTGCCACATGTTTGTGGAGGAAGATCTAACAGCCAACACAAAGCCTCAAAGGAAATATGATAGATGGATAGTCTTCAAGGCATCACACCCAAGTGCCACGTGTCCTTCCCAATTAAGTGGGACCTATAGTTTTGAGGTTGAGAGTAAAGTAAAGGTTGGATGAGTTTGAGAAGATCTAAGAGTGGGCGTAAATCCTTAAAGCAAAGATGCTTGTCAAATAGTCTTTGAGGCATTGCACCTAGCTAACACCTCTCCTCCTATGATCATGGGGCCAGAGTGAGGGATGAGTTAAAGATAAAGAAAGTTCAGATAGATCGTGTAGTGGGTGCTAAATGAGGAAGATGAATGAAAAATAATGATAGATCCATTACACCTGTACAACACTTGGTAGAATCTGATTGATAGTGCCCACTAGATAACTTAAAAAAGATCTACGAATATGTTTTAAAGTTGAAAAGGGATTTGATCTCAGCCATACAATTCTTTTTCCGCACCACCTATGACCATTATAACTGAATTTCAAATATTTAAATGTTTTCTCAGTGGGTTTTCATGGCAGTTGACTGATATCTTATCTCAAAGCCATTAATGCTGCGATCTGATCTTATGGGTCGATATTGAAAAGTTGTTGAATAGTGTAGGGATTGAAATATGATATGGAAAAATACATTTATGTCCAAAGTTGATAGATGGGATTTCTAGATCAGAGAGATAAATGCATATAGTGACGCCTAGTCTCTTATGCACTAATGTTGAGCTACTCTCCACGTCATGCCTTGGGAATTCTTAGACACCAGAGTACTGCGCTCACATCCATGGACTTAGGCAATTAATATCAAATCAGATTTTCTCAGATTGAAGAGAAAGATAGGGTTTCAACTTGATCATAGAATTGAATGCTTTCAATTCTTGATATGATTGGTTGTGAACCCTAACCCTAAATGGTTCAAATCTTGTTTCATTCTTGTTCCTATAAAGGAATTTTCAAGACCATTTAGTAAGGGTTGGAAAATTGAGAGAATATTATAATCATTAGGATTGTATTTGTTTCCAGTCTAGGATATAGGAGATGTGTTTCATACTGTATTAAGACAGAGTTGAAATTTGTATGATTTTTTTCATATTATTTTATTGTGTATTTCCTTGTCATATTGTTGTAGAAACAAGATTTCATTATACTTAATATAAGTCTTCTCAGATTTTAAGTCTCTCCTTTGTGTTGTCTATTGAGTTGTAAGTTTTCCGGCTTACTGTATGAGTCCTTCTCATACATATGTGTATTCCACAAGTCTTTGATCTTAGATCAAATTAAAATGCTTTGGATATTACATTGATTCTATTGGATTATCTACTTAAGGATCTTGTAGTGTTTAGTCTGAGAGATTTTATGTTTATGGCTTTGAGTCTATACCAGGAGGTTGTTTCACTTTTAGTATTGTATTGAGGAGTTTACCCAATGGACAAGGCACTGATCCATAACTAGTACATTCTATGGAGATATATGTCTGATAGGTTTGGCTATATTCTTTCCCTAAATTTAATCAAACTCATTACCAGATTTATTTACATTTATAGTTGTTTTTTGTTATTCCACCATGGCAATGGAGAGTCAATGAATGCTTGGTTGGCATTTAGCACCTTCTTATCATCATCTGTTGTTTGAATCTAGAAGTAGAAGGTGTTGTAAAGAGTTGAGTTTTGTCTAGATTAGGTGTACCTACCTTGGTTTTGTAGAGCCATAAGTGCAGAGGACGGTCTTGTCCCTATAGTTGGCCCAGTTATCTTACAAAGCTTTCACACTTGGGACTAACCACTCCTAATATCAATCTTAAGATATATTAGTTGCTTCTCAAAGCGTAACAATTTTAAACACCAACACATGCTACCTGGTGATATGGTTGTATTGGTTGAGAAGAATTTTTTATAGTTCAATGCCGACTATTTTTCTATAGAAAAGAAACTTGAAAAGAAGTGTGACAAAGATTTACAAAAAGTATCCATGCTTATCGGTAAGAAAAAATAATGTTTGAAGAAAATCTCAGAGTTCTACCCTTACTGTCTTCGTTGAACTACTATTGTTGACAACTTCAAAAGACAATGTGAGGAGATTGAGTTTGAGCTCAATGAGTTAGGAATAACCTATGATATTTTCAAAGAAAGAGAAGGAAAGAAAAGGATGAGAATAGGAGAGTTAAAGGCTGAGTTGTTGTCTAAGAAAAGGCAGAGGGATAAATAGATCAAGACCTTATGGCTTGTGAAGGACATGGTGGAATTCAGGATGGAGCATATTATTGGCATCATAACTGATGCTGAGGAATTTGAGCAGAGATTTCCTACTTCTAGTTGGACAAGATCTTTTGACAAGCTGGTAGAATATGATAGTCTGTGTGCCAGAATGGATGCAACGATTATTGAATGGGAGAAAGAGCTCCTTGTCTTTAAGGAGAGGTATAAAAAGGTATTTATAGTTAATTTATTTTTACTATAGGTAGGTTTACTTTATTTATTTTTAGCCCTTTTCCATTATCAAAAAAAAGGGGGGATTTTTTTGTAAGGTTAAAACAAAAGATAGAATCTACTCAGGGGGAGTGTTTTTGGATTTTTTGCAAATCAGTCTATTCTTTTTTTGTTTTCATATTTTTTCCATAAATGCCAAAGGGGGAGATTGTTAGAAAATGTGAGGAAGTGTTGGCATTGATTTTCATCGATGTCAAAACCTCTTACTAATGTAACACCCCAAAATTGGCATCCTGCAACCCTAACCAAATTTTTTGCATTTGTCATTCTTCTGGATCATCAAAGTCCTATTGTACTAAGCAATTCAGAGTTTTGACTGACTCTACTCGACCTAAGTGTCAAATGCAAAAAATCCTAAATTTGCATTAATCATACATTATATTTAATTCCTAAATATGAATCAATTAGCTAAACAAACCCTATGATTGAAGTAATTTAATTATAAAGTCCCAGCACTTTAATTAAATTAAATTCACCCCTTTTAGCTAAAACACATAAAAAGGAATTAAATAAATATCCTCATTTCAATAATTGAATTTAATTATTCAAATAATTGAGAAAAACACATTTATGAGGTCATATTCTATTTATTTAATTAAATATTCTCTCAAAAATCTTCTCTCCTGTTCAAAAATAGAAACTTTGAATTAATTGTGCTTTAAAGAGAAAGAAAACAGTTAAAATCAGAAAGAAAACAGTTAAAAACAAAGAGAAAATAGTTCATTGTTTTCTTTTAAAGAAAACTTGCTAATCTAAACTAGCTTTTATATCTGTTTTATTTCAAAAGGAGACTTTCTATTCTGAGTAGACTCTTAGTCTATAAAAGAACTCCCATTTCTCATTCAAGAATATGCATTGTTAGAATAAAGAATTGCTGCTGCATTTTAGAATTCATCATCTCATTTCAATTAAGCACATTTGCAATAGAATAGCTTCATTTTCTTAGATTAATCTCATATTTCTTATCATTTCTTAGTTTAATTTAATTTAGATTAATCTTCCATCTTTCATTTTCTTAGATTAATATTGCATTACATTGCATTGCATTCATGGATAAAAATCCTTCGTTCTTGGATTGGTCTAGGTTGTGAGACTCTCGTTCTAAGAGCCATTCAAAACCTCATCTAGATAGAAGGCAACAGGTTGAATCATACAGGCATGCAGGATGAATAACTCATATTCACTTCTATATGTGGCTGATGAACAAGGACTATGTTGAAGTGTATGGTTGAATAACAAGGCCACATTTAACATATACATTTCTGGCGCCCACCATGGGGCTGGAAAATCAGTTTTGGCCTCATTTTATTGCACTTCTTTTCAATTTCTCTCTATGTCTGTACGTCTCTGTAAGAGATTTCACGCAAAATTTTATAGCTTCTCACGCGAACTTTCTAGTTCTTTGCGTGATTATCTGTATTTCTTCACGCGGGACTACGAGAATCATCACACAAATTTTGACACAAGAGACCTTTATTTGCTATTTATTATCTCGGTTTTCTAACCATCTGTTGTTTCCTGACATCTTTTTTTCTCTAATTTTATTTTTGGAACAACTTAACGGTGGTTTGCAGGACGCTGAAATGAAGAAGGCAATTATAAACTACAAATGTATTTACTACAGGATGCTTGACAAAGACATACATGTTTTCACAAAACTCTCATGTCTTTTTTTCTTAGTAGTTAGAACACACTTTGGTTGGTGCTTAAAATGAATCATTGTCTTGCGTGATTGAAGTGTCTTCTAGTTTGTAATTCCTAAGAACTATATGAACGTATCCTCTCCCCTCTCCTTTATGGATCTTGGGTGTAAGAGAAATTCATATGATTCTTCTAGAGTGGCTACCTCCCAAGTGCTTTAATAGAGCCAGTGAGAGTTAATTGCCCAACCGATAACAGGCTAAAATCCAAGCCCTACCAAACTGGTATATAAAAATATCATCGTGATTAATCTCATAATGGATAGGTGTGAATTCGTTGAGGCAACCAAAATCTCCTCCAGTACCCTAGTGATGCATTAAAGTCCCTACATTGTTAAGGTGAAAGCCTTTCTTTGAAAGGATTGGGAGAGCCCCCTTAATTGGGAAAATGAATTGATCACAACCACCTGAATGGATGTCCTTACTACAAACTATTTTTATAGTATCCAAAAACCCTCTATCTGTTGGTGCAGAAGGTTAGAGACTGACTAAGACTCCCCACATTTTTACAGCTCTTAGTAGAGACAACATCCCTTTGGGAAGCAATTCCTTTGGGGTTCGAAGCTTGGTGTGCCTAAGAAGTGAGTGCACATGTAAGGAGGAGCCCATGCCTCCAAGATTCTAAGTTGTCTACTATGAGTAAGCATAGCTAAACTTTGGTTCAAGTGGAGATTCAACAAATACTACCCTGGCTATCCTAGGATTGTGATGTGTCTATTCTAGTACTACAAACATTCTTCTTAATGTATTTTGCATGGGTGTATCATTTAAACAATCAAAACAAACGTCAAATCACACACACTATAAAACTTGAACATGTCCAAAACAATCTGTAACTCAAACTCTCTATCAGAAAACAACATGATCTTGTCTCGAAAAACACAATCTGGTATGATTTTGTAGAATTTTTTTTGTCAAAATTGCCAAATCTCACGTGATATTCTACCATCCTCGCGTCATTATCTAAGAAACTTTGCATGAAATGCTATCAATTGTAATGCGACATTTTGCAATCTACTACTATTTTATTCACCAGTTTGTCATTTTTATTCACCAGTCTGTCATTATTTTTTGTGTGGGACTGCATAGTTTCACGCATGCCTGTTAGAATCTTCATGCAAGAGAGTACTTCTTTGCACGAGTCTGCACCCTTTTGTCAAAACAATGAGAAATTTCTAGTCTGTCCAGCATCTTTCTGCTAAATCTGGTCTCTATTCTGGGTCTATTTATCTTCCTTCTATCTGCACATAGTCTACAACTTGATTTCTTGGGTTGAGAATTATGTGATTCTTTCTTAAACTGGTCTCGTCTCATATCTTTTGGTCTATTTATACTGTGTCATCATACCTTGTGTCACAATAGTCATCTCTCGACTGTTATAGCCTCATTTCTGACGATTTGCACCAAGTATACTTCACCTTTTGGCACTTTTTGTGCATTTACTTTCAGACAGTTTCAAGTGTGGTCCTAGTTCACATCCCTTGTACAATCTTTGTCTATGAGTGTTACAACTCAAAGTGGCAAAATATTCCCTTCACGTATTACTAGACAAGGTAGGGGTAGACCTATCAATCAAGAAGAATCTATGCTTTCCACACCATTGTCGGCTACATCTAGTGAGGAATCATCTCGATCTCCTTCTCTAGTACTTCAACCTTATGTCAAATGATCATTTCTAGTGGATTTTAGTCAGGTTCGAAACCCTTTATTCCAAGAAGATCCAAATTCTGAAGATACTCAACCTTCTCGTACTGAGTCTTTACACATTGAACACTTAGATTCTAGCAAGATGGAAGATCATGACCAATCAGGTGAACATAGCAGAGATGATCTCTCTAAAACTAGGGGTAAATTCCATTTTCAAGACCCCCCTAATGATGAGGAAATAGAAATAACCCAGGTAGATATCGTGAATTCTCGTTCCAATAAAGATTTCCACAGAATGATGGAAATTCTCCTAGCTAAGGAAAAAGAGAAATACCTTCTCAAACTAGCCAATCAAGGGGCTAAGTTACCCTCCAACTACAATGTAGAGACACTTGTCACTAAAGAGGAAGAAACTAAAAACTCCAAGTTACAAAAACAAGTCCAAAGTGTGCAAGAACAAATTCTTCAACTCATGAAGGATAAAGAAAAACCCGCTACAAATTTCACGCTATAAAGCATTTTTCCATTCCCATTTGATAAGACTCTATGCATGCCTCCTTTTCCTAAAGGAGTTGAACTTCCCAAGTATGATAAATACTTGGGTACCTCTGATCCCCAGGATCATTTGAGAGAGTTTGGTGCTCTCTCTATGGAGTTCATACATGATCAAACCTACCTCATGCATCTCTTCCCACGTAGTTTGGGAGGGCTAGCTATGGAATGGTTCTCTAGGCTACCAAATAGAATCAAAACTTTTGACAAAATTGCCAACTTATTTCCGCAACACTATTCTCACAAAATCCAACATCTGGTTCACATCCAAGATCTTTGCAAATTGAAACAAAATCATGGGGAATCCTTCTTGACATTTCTCTAGATATGGAGACAACGTTGTACAAGATATTCTCACAAAATACCCGAATCCAAAAATTTGGACATCTTTCTAGACAATCTTCTTCCCAAATTTGGGTATCAAGTATAGCTGCAAGGTCCTTTAACCTTCGATGACATGATTAAGAAAGCTATGCGAATTGAGACATTTATGGTCAAGAAAGGAGAACTGACCTTATACAAGGAAAATAAACAAGGGTCTTCCTCCTCAAGAAAAGATAAACCTAGATTTCCCAAAAAGAACCAGAATGTTGTGAATGATGGAGTTATAGACAATGTGACTCCCAAGCCTTCAAAGGCTTCTTTCAATCTCACTACCAAAATGTAGGCAGCCAAAGCCACTGAATTGGCTGTAGCAAAATCCAAATTGATTACTTCACATTTTTCCAAATCTAAACCTTGGGCTCCTTGACTAAAGCGTGAGTTCACTCCTTTAGGAGAAACTCTAGTTGATGCAGTTTACAAGACCCTCTTGGACAACCATTTACTCACTCCTCTAGATAACTCATGTCCTTTTGATCTGCAACCTCGACCATCTTGGTGGAATGAATCCACATATTGCGATTACCATCAAAACAAGGGTCACAAGATGACTACCTACATTCAATTATGACACAAGATCCAAGACCTTATTGATAGTGAGGTTATTGCTGTAGGAGGTCACAACAAGAAATCAGACCACCAAGCTTTCAAAGACCCATTTCCTCCTCATGGGAAAGGTGAGCAAAGGAAAGAATACTGATGCAAGGTCAATTGTGCATACACCAATAATGAAAATTTCATTAATATGGTTGAACCTATTGATACTAAATATTGTAATGTTGTCATTCTCAAGGGAAGAGAAGATACTCCCAATCCCAAAACTCATTTCATCTTGCGAGGGTCTGTGCCTCAGTCCTCCGAACAAGAACAGTCTTAGGTTAGAGAAAATGTTGTTACTCGATCTTGTGCTAAGATCATTGTCAAAGGCCCTGAGCCTTCTTCGTCTACACCAAAACACCCTGCATACAAAGCTCAATAAGAATCCAAAATTGGGTTCCTTGTCTAATGCTTCCAATTACAAAATTCTAGATCAATCACAACGTACTAACGCTCAGATCACTATCTTCAAGCTGCTAAAAATCTTCCCTGCTCATAGGGAGATCCTTGACAAAGCCCTCACTAAGGAAAATGTCCCAAAAGATCTCGATCTTGACCAGTTTCAATCCATGGTAGGTCACTTGACCTCCTCCCATTACTTTCTTTCTTTGAAGAAGAAGTCCATTCTTTGAGTCACCCACACAATAACCCCTTGCACATTGAAGTCATGATTGGTCCAAAGCGTGTTCACCGTGTTCTCATAGATAATGGTGCTAGCCTCAAAATTTTCTCTTCTAGCTTCCTTACTGAGTTAGGCTATGACGAAGACTGCATAGATGCCCGCAAAAATATTACTATTAAGGCCTATGATGAAGAAGAATGAAAAATCTAAGGGGCTAGTTGTGTTTCCAATCAGGGTTGGCCCTATTGAAAGAGATGTTATTTGTCAAGTGCTTGACATTCCTTTGGCATACAATATTTTGTTGGGAAGGACATGGATCCACCAAATGCAGGCTGTCCCTTCAACATACCATCAGTGCATTAAGTTCCCATTCCAAGGATCTGAAGTGACTAGACCTGCTAATACACGCTATGATTGCAACACACTCACAAAATTTGCTGACATTTTTGTGCCCACCAACAGAGAGTCTACTGAGTTGTTCGAGACTAAACTAAAGGAAATGGAAAAGGCTCTAACACTCAAGGAAACTAACATGGGAGGATATCAGATTGAACCCGTGCTATCTATTACATCTCTACCTTTGTCTCCATGTTCTTTTGGGATACCTTCTGAGAACACTAAACCTTCTACAGCTCCTCCTCAAACAGAATATGGTGGTACCTTTGTACATGCCATGATACCATTAGAAGAAGAAGCTAAAAAAAGGCTATCAAAGCTTGGATCTATAAAGGGGAAGACACCTCTGAACAAACCACTACACCTTGTGACATGAAACCTAAATAGTATGGCAAGGGTCTGACTATTATGCAATGTTTTGGCTACAAAGGGAATGGTCCCATGGGTGCGAATCATAAAGGATTACTTGCACCACTTGAAGCTATTGGTTGACAAAAATGTGACTCTACAGGTATAGGCTTCAAGAAGCTCACATTTCAACTAGGGATAAACAAATTTGTATCTCAAATAGATCAACAACCAACACCTAAAAGTACATCTAAAACTGAAGAGTCTGAAGACGGTTCTAAGGAAGATTGCTTCCCTTGTCCTATTCCTCCAGATATGGAAGCATTCTTTGCTGAGCCAGATGAATTTATACCGCATGTCAGTACATTTGAGACTGATAGTGACTCTGATGAAACCACTCCACTTGCTCCATTAACCTATGAACAATGGAAATAAATGCAAACTGTAAATCCAGGTCATCTGGGTGTTTTGTACATACCACCACACTTCCAAGAGCAATTTGAACAGGAATCCCAACCAATTCTCACTAAACAAGAAGTAGATAATGCTACAAACACTGATGAGGTACCTAGGTCAAAAGGTTCTCATCTGATCATAACAAAGGTTCTAGGAAGAACTCATCCAAACTGGGGAAAAAGGGTTGATTTCTCTCATGTTCTTGATATGACGCCCAATGATGAAACATAGTCTCATGAGTACGAGTTCGATGATTTGTCATATGCCACCTATGACAAGGATATAGATGCAGTACACACATATGAAAACCTTCTTGAAGTAGGTGAAGGGTCTAGTGTAAGGTCAAACGAGTCTGATTCCATCTATGTTAATGTGTTGTCTACTATGGTCACTAGGGGTCAAAGGAATTTGACTACACATTTGGATGAGATTGCTCTAGGTCTTGACTTTCTATTCCATGATTTCAATGATTATATCATGAATGCACTTGAACCCGTCACTTCTCTTTCACTCTGCCATCCCAAGCTTATAGAATGAAACTCTCCCTCCCCATCTAATGAAGTCCTTACATTCCAGAATGACTACGCTCTTTCATATTACCTCAACGCTATTGAACCTGTAACATCCTCCACTAGTAAAGAAAGTGTCAACATGACTGAGGCCAATATCAAGTATCTCAGTCACAAAATCAAAAGAAGAAAAGATAGGCACTCTGATGGTGAAAACCACATTATGGCAGTGTCAGAGCCTAAAAAAGTCAAAATAAAGGATGTATCCAAGGGTGAAATCCTCTTTAAGGCACCCGAGAATTAGATACTTGATACACTTCTGAGTCATTTCCAAGAATGATCATCTGTGCTAATTGAACCAACTCAACCAATCAACTTGGGTACAGAAGCTGAGCCTCAGATCATTCATTTGGCACAATCATTATCTGAGGCAGAAAGAGAGGAATTCATTACATTCTTCTAGAGAAAAAAGATAAACTTTGCATGGAAATATTCAGACATGCCAGGATTAGACCCTAATCTAATCATGCACCATTTTTCCATTGCACTAGGTGTCAAGCCTGTCAAGCAAAAGCTTCAAAAAATGCATCCATATGTGGCTCTACTTGTCAAAGCTGAATTGGAAAAACTTCTTAAGGCAGTATTTATCAGAGCAATTAACTATGCAGAATGGATCTCTAACATTGTTCCAGTGTCAAAATATGACAAATCTATCCGAGTCTGCACAGACTTGAATAAGGCATGTCCTAAGGATGACTTTCCATTGCCCAATATTGATATGATTGTAGATATGACAATATTATATGAAATGTACTCACTAATGGATGGTTTCTCTGGCTACAACCAAATAAAGATCGCGCCAGAGGACCAAGAGAAAACTACTTTCACATGTGCACGGGGTACTTTCTGTTGGAATGTCATGCCTTTTGGACTCAAAAATGTTGGTGCTACATATTAGAGAGCTGTCGCCACTATATTTCATGACATGATGCATAAAAAAATGGAAGATTATGGTGATGACACTCTAGCCAAGAGCATGCAATGAGAGAAACACCTTGTAGATCTAGGTCCTATACTAGATCACATGGAATAGTTCAGTCTGTGGCTCAATCCTAAGAAATGTGCATTCGGTGTAACATCTGGAAAATTGCTTGGCTACATCATCTCTGCAAAAGGCATCGAAGTGGATCTTGAGAAAGTCCAAGCTATCATGGAAATTCTGCCACCAAAGAATATCAGACAAATGAGAGGACTTCAAGGCCAATTATAGTCTATCCAACGCTTCATCTCACAACTGGCGGACAAGTCACAACCATTCACTAAGAGTTTACACAAAGATGTGACCTACCAATGGAACAAAGAATGTGATGATGGGTTCACACAAATCAAAAAATATCTTGCAAACCCACCAATATTGATGCCTCCTATCCATGGGAAGCCACTTACACTTTACATCTCTACTATAGATACATCACTGGGTGTCGTATTAGCCCAAGAAGATTAGAACAAAAAAGAAAGGGCTACCTACTACATTAGTAGAGCTCTGGTCTCATATGAAACAAACTATTCTGTTATAGAAAAGGCTTTCTTTGCAGTGTTATTTGCTTCAAAAAATCTATGATACTACATGTTGGCTCATACTACATGCCTCATTTTTGAAATTGATCCTCTAAAATATTTTCTCAATAAAGCTACCCTCATAGTTCGACTAGCCAAATGGGTCATGCTTCTCAGTGAATTTGATATTGAGTATGTAGAAAGAAAATTGATCAAAGGGAAAGAAATTGCATATCAATTGGTGGAAGCACCTCTAGTAGATCATCAACCATTGAACATCAAATTTCTAGATGATTCCATATTACTTCTCACGCATCAATCCTAGACTATGTTCTTTGATGGTTCATTTACCCAACAGGGGTCAGGTGTTGGGATACTGTTCATTACACCTCAAAGTTACTCTTACCAAAAGCATACAAGATATTGTTTCCTTGTACAAACAACATTGTTGAGTACGAATCCTTGATCAATGGTATGAAGAGTTCCCTTGAGTGGCGAGTGGATGAGCTCAATGTCCTTGGAGATTCACAATTAGTTAGCAATCAAGAAAATGATATCTATCAAACAAAAGATGACAAGCTAGTGCCTTATAAATGGTTGGTTGATGACCTCATAAAGTATTTTTTTCACATCACATTTCAATAGGTTCCAAGGGTAGACAATAAAGTGGTAGATGCAATGGCTACCCTTTCTTCCATGCTACAAATCCCAGAAAATGATTTCCAACATGAATTCCTAGTGGAGACGTTACACTACCTAGCCTATGATTCCCCTGAGTCCTGGATGATCTGTTCTATCATTGGATATGACTCATCCCACTACCATCATATTTATTCCTACCTTCATGACTATATTGTTCCCAACACTTATACCTGGAATGAGAAATGTCACTTAATCCATAGTGCTTCACATTTTGTCATCATAGCTAACGACTTGAATAGGCGAGGTCTAGACGGTACCCTTCTTAGGTTTTTAGAACCCGATGAGTCCAAACATGTGTTAGTAGAGGTACATGAATGCATCTTTGGGTCTCACTCTAATGGCCTGACACTGGCCCGTAAAATTATTAGAGCTGGTTACTATTGGCCAAATATGGAAAAAGAAGCTATACAGTTTGCTAAGTCTTGCAAATAGTGTCAACTACATGGAAATATGATTCATGCTCCAACCAAGGAGCTTATTCCCTTCATTACTTTCTGGCCATTTGAACAATAGGCCTTTGATTTGGTGGGTCAGATTTATCCCTCGTCCTCAAATGGACATAAGTTCATCATCATAGCTATAGACTATTTTACCAAGTGGGTGGAGGCAGTCCCTCTCACCATTGCCAATGGCAAATTGATAGAAATGTTCATTCTCAACTACATCATCTGAGGTATGGTGTACCCTCAGAAATAATCATTGATAATGGGGGGTATTTCAAAAAAAAAGGATTTGACGGAGCTATGCTCTAAGTTTAAAATCACTCAGCATTGGTCTTCCATCTATTATCCTCAGGGTAATGGACAAGAGAAAGCATCAAACAAGACAATCCTTAAAATCTTGCATCGCACAATGCACAAATTTGGACGAGATTGGCATCTCCAGATCAATCCAACTCTCTAGGAATACAAGAGAATCATAAAAACACCAACAAAGGCTACACCCTATGCTTTGGTTTATGGAGTAGATGTTGTGTTACCAATTAAGGTTGATATTCCTTCTCCATGAGTCTCTCTGAAAGGCCTCATTATTGATGATGATAACAGAATATCTCAGCTACAAGAGCTAGAACTACTTGATGAACATTGGCAAGTGGCATTAAATTATCTTAGAGCATACCAGAAAAGGATGTCCAAGAGCTATAACAAGAAATTTTGACAAAGGGATTTCTAGGCGGGTGACCTCATTCTGAGGGAGAACCCTAAGAATAAACAACATCAGATCCAGAAAGGAAAATTTGAACCAAATTGGCTTGGTTCATATGTTGTCACAGCAGTATTTGGGTCTGGCACCTATCAAATTTCAACTACTGAAGGAGAGAAACTCAAAGAGCCCATCAACGCTCTTCATCTGAAATGGTTCTATAGCTAAGACATCTTCAGTATGCTCATGTATATAGTAAAGTCCTGAAAAAATTCTAAAAATTAGAAATTGTCCTGAAAAAATGATCATCTTAGTGAAAATCTAGAAATATGTGCTTTGATGTATCTCCAAAAAAAATCATATATTCCAAAAATACAAAAAAATTCAAAAATTCAAAAATACAAAAAAAAGAGAAAAAGAGAAAAAGTGTCACTGATGAAAACTTGGCAAACAGGCATCATGGTAGCAAAAAAAGAATTTATGCCAAGAAGGTGAAAACCTGGTAAATAGGCGCCTCTTGTTCCACATTGCTATATCTATCACAACACCACTTGGCTCTATACATTTTCTTTCCTACTTGCATTTGATTTTCCGCATGCTCTCAATTCCCATCAAGACACCAACTTACATGGATTGAAACTGGCCGTACTCTAGGGGCAGCCCTCTTGATCTAGGGGGCACTATCCTATCACCTTTTTGGGATCTACTTTGTGATAGTCACCAGTGGTTCTCACTTCATCTTCCTATTGTTTCTTAGCTTATACTAAGTTCTCTCTCCTTGAGGATCTCCCTAACATCAGTCACCAGTGGTTCTCACTGTGTCTGCCTACTGATGTCTAGCTAGTACTACAATGTCTTCACTTGAGAATCTCTCTCACGTCAGTCACCAGTGGTTCTCACCGTGTATGTCTACTATTTCCATACTATTGAGATTGCTTGCATCTGTTACAGTTGGAGTTATAATCAAATTCTCTATCTATCGATACTCGATCTTGATGATCCTTTGCTTTAGTTTATACATAGCTTTCGGTCACTTTTGTGACACTTTGGTTCCTTTGTGAACCCACCTAAATTGACACTAATTCGGTGCCATACACCTGGGGGAAACTAAATCTAGTTTTTCCTTGCAACATACGTCAAGTCAGTCACTGCTACTAGGGGCATGGGTCCCCTAACCTAATCGCATCATTGGTTTACACCTGAGTCAGTAAATCTTGTCATTTTTGAAGGACAACTATCTACTGACACAAACTGGTGTTTCTCAACACCCCAATTCAAACAGTGTTTTTCAACACTATCTTTGACACATCCATTTTTTTCAACACACATTGGATATCTTAAACATAAACATCTATCGATAACAATCAAACACAATGCACATACAAGCACAATGGTGTTTTTCAACACCCCTCATACATATACATATTCAAAAACTTTGAAAATGGCTGAGTTATGATTGAATCTTTCTTTGTATGTTGTCTATTCTCATGGATTTCATTGATATTTTCTTTGTCTACTGCTTGTTGGTGTAGTCCCGATGATCCGGAAATGTCAAATAAACAGGGTGTATGTGATAAGAGCTCCCGCATTAAGGTGGAAAAGCCTCACATCCCTTGATCTTTCTTATTTGTACACCATGGTGAGGTTGGTACTATCTCCTTAACTATTATTGCTCTATTTGTTTACGCATGATCAAACTCATGGTTATCTTGGCTTTGAATGCCTTGATACTAGTGTACTATTGCAACATCAACTGGAAACAATGTTCAGGTCATCTTGGCTTTTGTGCCCTGGTGCTTATGTTTGTTTCCTACATTTTATCTGATGAAAGTCATATTCATATTCTTATGGTCGCAGTGGCACCAGTAAGGATTGTATCGACTCCGATGTTCCAAAAAATGCTCAATGATGATAATTATACGATGGGTATCACAATGATGTACTAGGTATTGCATCTAGCATAGGATTGCATTTTCATTCTAGTCTTGCATTGTGGCAGAAATTTGATGTTCACTTCATTGCGTTCTCCTGGATTTGTACATTGGGGAGTTCTTCTTCAGAGTCCTGGTTTCATCATGACTACACAAGTGTTCGATCCTCGCTCTCAATTCTTCACATGATCTCTTGGTTAGCATATGTCACACATCTGGACACCCTGCATGAGATGTTAGTACCATATACATTACATTTTCATTCTCATATACACATTGCATTTACATATTTCCATTCACAAGTGCATTCACATAAATCATCTACATACATACAAATCTGCATCTACATCAACATTTGCATCGCATACCTAACTCATACATATATACATGTGCATTTCATACATCTACATTTGCATACATTCTAAATCATCTAAAACATCTAAGCATATAGGAAAAATCTCATAAACAATAAAACGTGACACATGCAATGATACCAAAAGACGAGCTCATATATATATATATATATATATATATATATATATATATCAAATGTGTCGATATGATACAAAATGGTGCTACTCAAACACAGTCTATCTCAAAAATGGTGGTATAATACAAGGATGCCAATGCATCAGATACATCATATGATCTCATCTCTCAATATATCTAGCTCTGGCCCTCTCCCTCATCACCTGGAGGAGGTGGAGGAGGAGGCATATCTGGTGGAGGAGGTGCCTGTGCACCCTTTGATCCTCTAGCATATAAGGAAAATCTAGCCACCTATGATGCCTAATCAGGCACCACCCTTATATAAGATGTGTAGTAATAGGCTGCTCGGGCAGTCTAATGTCAAGTCTCCTCCTAAGCCCTCTCTAGCTACCCTCAGACATCCTATAGCTCCTGATATATATCTAGAAGTTAGGCATCCCGCATGGAAACCTATACCTACAAATCAATAACCTACCTCACCAGCTGTCATACTCTCTCTAGATCTCCTCAGGGCCTCATGTGCCTGTGATAATGTGCCTCCAGGTACTGGAACCTGTACTGGCTCCTATGCAAGCTGATCTTCCTACATCAGTTCCTCCTGTAGTACATCCTACTACTCTGCCTACTCCTGCACACCGTCCAACTATGTAGTTGTCCTCCTCCTACTTTGCCTCCCACTACTACTCGCACCAGAATCAGTCCTCATTTGTCATGCGGGAATATCCACCTATATGGTGCATGGTCATGGCCCCTGCTATGGCAGTGGCTGAGGTATCTGCTGTGGTGGAGGCATGGGTACCTGCTGTTGTGGCACCTGTGGGTGCACTACCTATGCTGGTGCTCCCATGCCCACTAGATCTGTAAATTGGGGGAAGGGATGAGTAATGAAATACTCTCTATACTCTACGGTCATGCCACCATCTATAATCCCACTCAAATAATCCCATCAAGTTCATGTTAGGGCTCATACATCGATCATACATCAACCAGTATCTAACTTGGTCAACCATCCCTTCCTAAGCTCATCAGTTAAATGAGCATAGGAACAGTACTCCTGTGAGATCTCATGTGCTCGGCCAAACTATCGCCAAACATGTGAAAGGGGGAACCGCTCAATAACAGATATAGCCTGGCCGATGAGTGGTCGTGACATAAGCATATAACCCAGCTGATCACTGGCATCATCCCAATCCTTTGTCAACCTCCATGGTCTCCATACTATAGCAACTAGATCATCGAGTTGAGCTTTCCACTACTCTATCTTACCCAGCGCGGGCTGAGTAATCAAACCTCTATAGCTATATATATATGACTCCAATGGCTATCTTAGATCCTCGCACACAGTTTGGGTAACTGGAAAGTTCTCCCATGCCCACACCTGTAGAAAGAACACCCTTTCCACCATACTCTTTGCCTCTTTGTAGGCAATCTCAAGCATCTCGTGGTACACATATGAGCCAGCATACACTAACCCCACACATATCTAATAGGCTCAACTAGCATCCTCTATAGCATCTCACTCCAGCTGCACTCAAAACCATGTTAACCATGATCAGGCATCAGACAACATCCAAGGAATGCTGCCAAAACAATGACCAATCGATGCACGGGCCTGTAATCCTTGATCAACTCCTCCCATGGGATGGCTCTACCCATGACCAGCTCATCCTACAAGATCTCTCGTAGCGCTAATGTGCCTGACCACGGTTGCACCTCGTACTCCACTCTGGGTCTGTGGAATGGTATCTGGAGAATCTTGTAGATATCCTTAGGCGTCACTATCATCTCACCCTCAGGTAGATGGAAGGCATTCATTTATGAATGGAAACGCTCCACCAAAGCTCCTAATAGACCATGATTTACCCAAATCTCGGGTACCTCACAAAGATGCAACAGGCCCAAATTGTCAATATGCATGATCTCAACATCATCTAACTGTCTCACCAACCAACTGATAGCCAGATGATGTGACCTGCATGCTATATCTGGGAAATCAACCTGCAAGACATACAAACAATAATGCATGATCAGTAATTGACTCATGATTCAAGATAATCAATGCATAACTGAGAAATAAATAATTATAGACATCCCACTGACAGGAACAACCCTGACACAAATGCTATTGGACATGACACAAACTTATTTTGCATTCAAACTGTTAAGTTCTTTCCATGCGAAGAAGCAGCCTTTCTCACAAAGAAGTTTTACGGGCCGAGCGAAGTTTCATCCCCGCGTGAGGTTTCATTACTGTCCGCGCGAGAAAACCCCCTCTCAAAGGGTTTCACGCATGAGACATGGGTACCCTCCCGCGTGAGGATGCCCACCAACTGGTGCGAGAATTAACCTTTTTATGGTTTCTTGCTCGAGATCTCATTACGGGCCGCACGAAGAAACTAGTTCATCACGCAAGAACTGTGACATAGTTCTAAAAAATATGAAACAATGATGCAATATTGACATAAAGTGATCAAATTTGAATTCTCAGAGAGGTGAATCGACCACTTACCAGAGGTTTGTACATTGTCGTCTGACTATGCTACCTGGATTGCTCAAAACATTGAGTGCTCATACGGACCACTATTTTCACTCAGAGCTCTTTTCCCAAAAGTCAACGGATACAAATGATTTGAAAATAACCTTTTGAACTCATATATAGGTTTTGACCTAATCTTCAAAAGTGCTCTGATTTAAGTGAAAATTTAATCACTAGCTAATTCGACCACTATGAATCCATTTTTGGGATCGAAATCAAAATCTGATACCTCTATATAGCTCACAATTTCATTTTAAAATTGTTGGGACCTGTATGCACCCTAAAATGGTCGCCTAGACTTTGGGCCCCATTTATCATTTTATCGTTTTATCAATTTATCAAATTTCTGAATCAATGCTTTGGAATATTTTTAATTCAAATCAATTTCCTTGATCAAATTGTAATTAATTCAATTATTTCAATATTTCTTAAGGTTTGATCATTTTATTTAATTAAAAGATTTAATCTCCCTTTTAATTAAATAAAATTCATCTTATTTAATTAAATTAAATTCCTCCCATTTAATTAAATAAAATTCTTCTAATTTATTTAATTATAAAGAAAACCCCTCTTTTAATTAAATAAATAAAAATCCCCACTTAAAGCACTTTAATTGATGAAAAAGGCAAAAAATTAAATAAAAATCCATTTTTCTTCACATCTTTCTAAGTGGTGGGATTTTTGTCTCTTAATCTCAACGGTTCACTTTCCTTTAAAAGGAGACCTCTCCTTCTCATTCATATACATCTTTTTCATAGTATTGTTATGCTGCAAGTTTGGAGAGCAATTTTGGAGGAGGATTTGAGCACTTGAGCTTGGATATTGCAACTTCTCTCTTCTTGTCTTCTTCTTCTTGCATCCATGG